>JAWQUT010000338.1:636101-679384 GCA_033807755.1 Ellobium chinense
TTTAATAGTAAATACTGACTACAGTAAAACAAACTCTTTTAATAGTAAAAATTGACTACAGTAAAACAAACTAACCAGTTCACTGAATGATAGTGCCATTGTTAGTCCACCATCATTTCATGTGATAAGAATATTCTCTATCGTTCAGACCTCTTTTGTATTTCTCTTTCTTTTTCTCGTCCTTCCCTCATATTTTCTTTCTTTCGACTGCTATACTAACCAAGAAGATTCAAGAACGTTTATTAAGCCCATGCCTACACGACATATGGGCAGGATCAGTTTATGCCTTTACGCATTCAGATTTTGATACTGCCCTTCCTCCAATATTTCAGAGTTTTCTTCTTTCCCATTACCGTCCTCCATGTTACTCACCATCGGATGGGAAAATATTTATGTCACTACCATTGTAAAGGATACTGCTACTAACAAAGACAAGGCAGGTTTGAGGAATTAAGATTGACTGCTAAAATTGATAGCAGGTGTAACAAATCTATTTTTTTTTCCAAAAGCCTAGATCACAATGCTTGGTGTATGGGCAGACATTTAGAACTGCAAGTGACGGGATGGATGATATCTCAATATGTGAAATACAGGATGTATCCCCTCATTACCAAACATTATGTAATAGAATCCGAGGTGTTTGGAGTAGAAAGTAAAAGGCAGAAAAATGCAATTAGCTAATATTTCTCAAACATTTCAGCCTCATTTAATGCTTTTTCTTCTCTCATATATTTCTTCTTCATTTCCTCCATTCATTTTTTAGTGTTTTTTTTTTTTAAATTTTGTTCTCTTAAAGATACTTTCTTTGTTTCGCTCCTTTTCTCCTTCTTCTTTCATTTTCATATTTGTCTTCTTTTGCCAACAAACCCTACATTTTCCCCATTCCCTTTCTAGTATTTAAACCCCTTTCACTCCCCTCTCCCCACCTCCACCCCCTTCCTTCCTCCCCAAAATCCTCAAGACGAAACCTTTCCACGAATCGGCAAACATGTCTTTGAGGGATATACTCACCTGTTTTCCAGTAAACAAAATAGCCTGCACGGTGTAAACATCTACATATTCTGGATTGGTTTAGGGGACTGGATTGGGAGGGTGCGATTTTTTATATTCCTAAAACCTGTGGCGTCTTCTAAACATGATGTATTTACAGTATGCTGGCCAGATGTGCGACATGAAATAAACAAAGTGAGAATTCATTCCATTCCCGGATCACCGATATGTAAAATTCAAAATTGGATGCGTCTGGTCTTCCCAGTTTCTTCACATGTGTTTGTTTTGGGGTTTATATCTCTTATCTTCTTTTCGTCTTAAATAGAGTTGAAATGGCTCCCCAACCCCTCCCAACACGCAGAAACTACGTTCGCAGTACTTTGTATCTTCTCTGTCTCTCTCTCTCTCTCTCACTCATCTTCCTCCTCCTCTCTCTCTCTCTCTCTTTCTCTCCCTCTCTCTCTCTCGCCCTTCCTCTCTCTCTCTCTTCCTCTTTCTCTTTCTCTGGTAAATCCATTACATAGCCCATACCTTTGTTCATACCTCTTCCGTCCTTTCTAATTTGGTGGTGTCCACTTGGCTGAATAACTGATTGACTGACTTCTTGACTGATTGACCGATTGACTGATTGATTGACTGATTGACTGACTGACTTATGTCCTCTTTTTCTTCAGTCCAGAGTTATCAGTCAGTCAGTCAGTCAGTCAGTCAGTCAGTCCGTCACTCACTCACTCACTCACTCACTCACTCACTCACTCACTCACTCACTCACTCACTCACTCACTCACTCACTCACTCACTCACTCACACATTCACTCACTTCCTTCATCTCTCCCTCCTCCAAAGTTATTTCTTTCTGCTTAATTCGTAGATTTTTTTTCTCACAAACCCACGCCAGAGATACAAATAAACCCAAAACTCAGGGTCTTACACGACAGAATACCCTATAAACATAAATCAATTAATGTACCCATGTAGAGGTGTAAGTTTTGCAGTCAATCAAAATAAGGATTGTGTCGCTAGACTAGGAACTGGTAATAGGAGCTGGAGTAGCTGGCTCTAAAGGTGACAGGAGCCATTGGATATTTTTGTTTGTTGCAGAAATCGATATTAAAATCATCTCTGCACACAAAATAATTCTCGTTTTATGGGGGTATGGTTTAGTAACGTTGTACATAGACTGGTTTAAGGCAGACTACAATGCTTTTTAAGGCAGATTACATGCTTTTTAAAGTAAAAAATATTGCTTTTCCATCCACGACTTTCCTAAAATAATTTCCGCTAGACTACATGCAGAAAAAAGATTAGAAATGACGACCACAACAACAATTTTTTCTTTCAAAAACAAAGTTGTGTTTTCCTTGTTTTCTGTTCAATACATGCTCCGCATCTTTGTCGTAGACTTTGGTTGACACTTCAAATGACCATGTCTCGGGCAATCATTAGGCAATAGCCGCGTTACCCATTACTCATTAAGTTTTCATATCGCAACAAGAAAGTAACGTAATAAAAAAAAAGCGACTTAAGTCACTTTTTGACTGGCTGCAAGACAACACCTCAAACCTTCAAGCATATTGTGAGTGTTGATCTTTACATTCTGAGATTCGGCTTGAGTGAAAAATCGATAGAGTAATCTGTATAAATGGGTCGAAATTGAAGAACATTAGCCTAATGCTACAAGTATTACAACATGTGGAACGAAGACGGAAAAGAAGAAAAAAAGGACGATAGGGATGGAAAGATCCAGCGACTGGAAAGACAAAGTCTACAGGAAAAAATGTGGAAACAGATTGAATTAAAAAGTAAGAAGTAAAAAAAAAAAAAGAAAGAGAATGTGAACTTTTTTAAAAAGAAAATTATAATTGTGATTATTTCTAACCTTTTCTCTGTTGCCAACCTCCGAGAAAGACATAACAACATATATTCTTGAATATTTCAAATTTTGGGGCTAAATTATTCAACTCTTGCAGGGAAGGAATGATTCATAAATGTGGAAAATTGACGGCTAATTGGGTTGGCGGGTTCGGAAAATGAGGGTAACAGCCCAGAGCGTAAATCTTACGTTATGATGGAGGGGGAGTAAGGTCAGGGGCAGAATATTTAGGCAGAGTGGCGAATAGGAAGGAAAGAAAGCTGGGGGTGGAAAGGGGAGGGGTTGGAGGACAGATAAGAGACAGAATAAGCACTCATAGAGTAACCTTAGAAAATGCGAAAATAGCAAAGAAATGTTAATATAGCACATAAAATAGTTGTCTTACCACTGTAAGAATTATGTTAGTGCAACGGTGCTGAAAGCACCTTAAGTGGCGTTCAACATGCAGAGTTAATAGAATTCTTACGATGGCAAGAGATACCATCGTTAATGCGCAAGTTATGAACTATTGCCAAGATGGTGTGTAACTACACATCTAGGCAGTGCCTGCTCACGCAGCTTCACATATTGTAACTACAGTATTACCAATAAAGACCAGATCAACCATAGCTATCCTCAACTCCAGGATTAAAAAAAAATTAAAGTGCACGGGCCAGTATTTCAGGACCAATGCACATGTATTTAAACAATAATCTACATCTAACTGACCATTTCACAAATGGGTTGGCTCACGGATAAGTGAAACATGTTCTTTCTTACGATATTTCCATTTACAATGGGACCTTTACACTTCTTCTCTGCCATATCCTTTGTTCTTTGCTACCTTTCATGCTGGGGGAAATGCAACAACAAAATTCGACAAAATACAAAGCAACAAACATATCAAACCAAAACAAGGTAAGAAGACCCTTAATATGGTTCTTCAGATTTCGCTCTCCGAGCTGTCGCATCCGCCCACGTCAAACGTCACTGCTGGGGTTAAAGTGAGGGTATGTCAGAGGTCAAAGTGCATAGTGAGGAAAATACCTAACGGCGGCTGGCTCTTAAATGGGTAAAGTCAATGTCAGTAACCAAATGGAACAATGCTTGTGTTAAAAATAGCATACTGACTGAATGGGAGCGAAATCTGAAGTACAGGCAACTTCGCTTAATCACAACCCCTGGAGAGCACAGAAAACAGTGTAATTGAAAAAAGCTACGATAATCCCTAGTGACTTTCATATAGAAATATAGTATTTTGTTATGTCAATACTTTTGCGATTAAGTGCAAGTTGTCATTATCCGGGTTGCGAATAGGCAGAGTCGACTGTAACTTCAGTTATCCAATCAACAGACATATATGCAAATTTGAATACTTACAGCCATTTGACAGCCACACATCTCTCAGCACAGAGCAGCACGACCAACATCACGCGCAGCACTGTGCATAAATTAGGGGGCCGCATGTTTGGATTGGCTGGCTATAATTGGATCCGACAGGTCACATGACAATCATGTGACAATATGGTTACTCCCAAGGGCGATAAAAAGTGCAAAAATCCCGGAAGTCCATTGTCCCAGATGTCGCTGTCTGACACATGAAAAAAAAAAAATTAAAAAATACACGGATGATGTGACTGCCTATTATGTAAGACAGGAATGAATTCTGGAGTAAATTCCTCAGAGCTTTGGCAGATGCTTAATCGACGAATCCCCGCTGCAAACAATGGTGAAACACATGTAATTTACAGGTCCTCTGTCCTTATGTCGAGAAAATTTAATCCACACTTGATGATGAGCTGAGCCTTTAAGTTCATAAACAGCTTATATCCTCTCATACATCTACGTCGACAGAAGGGCCCGAAATCCACTGGCGCGAGCCTCTATAATAATGGACGATGACAGGCAGATCTAGTGTAGATAAAAATTCAGTGAAACCCCAAAGAAATGTCGAAGACGTTCTCTGGGACAAATTTGAGCCCTCTTGAAGCAAACGCATTCAGATACAACCTTAATCCATTAATGTCACATGATCCCTGGTGTAACAGCACTGAAAGGGAGGTAAATCCTTGTGTAATTACCGGTGGTGTAGACTGTAGATCCAGACTTGAGCTTCCGTCCCCTTGGTTTGGCAATCTACCGGATCAGGATGAGAAAGAAAGAAAAATAATGTTAAAGACAGGCATTCATTCCCGTTGTCCGGTGGATACGTAATTAATCACTAAGGCTTTAAACCAAAACATTTTCAAATCGAATGTTTTTATATTGCTTAAACCTGGTAAAAGTGTTAATGATATTTTGGGAAAGCTTACTTATTTTCACATAACAAGTTCTTCCAATAATAACTAAGGAATTCATAGACTACGAAGAGAAAGACATGAAGATAAACGCAAATAAATATTGGTGATCAGGCAAACAAACTGAAATGAGAGTTGGATAGTGCCACCCTGCCATGTATTCAAGTTTAAATCCAAACGTTTTGTTCCGCGAAATTCGAGATTATGTTTGTTGAAATTTCGTATTGTCATTAGACCGCAACAATGCGTACGAACAAATATGCTGATATATCTTTTTAAATAACCGACGTCTTAAAGTTGTCAAAAGAAGTATGGTGTCCTTTCACGTTCTTTTGTCACTGAAAAGGTGCCTTTGTATCGTAAACACATACAATTAAAAACCAGAATCCTGAGTTTGCAAGTAATCAGTCTTGAGCCTACATACAGACAGTTTTACCGGTAAAAGTTTTTAAGTGTCACATATTTTTGAGCGTCACAGTTTGTGAGCGTAATATGTCACGTTTCTGGACGTCTGGATGCGTGCAAAGAGTGTTATTGTCTTTTGCTATGTCATGATCTCGTATATGAGTGCTGTTGTTATTATTACTGTGTACATGTGTACTGCAACCAAGCCGGTTTTCCATGTTAGAGATAATAAAGTTATTCTTATCTTATCTTATTATCTTATCTCATCTTATATTCAGTTTCTTCTTATTTTAAAATTGGCCATTGTCTGTAAATTCAACCCTTTTTGTTTTTAATGCTGTGTATTCATTTCATAGGTTTGCCATGTACCAGCTGATCGTATTTTAATGATAAGCCAAAAAATGAGGCAGCGTGGCGGTGCGGTTTGTGAATCGTACTCAGAAACTGAAGACTGTCAAGTCTAAGGTTTGTGTGTTTGACTCGTAGGCCGGGCGATCTACGTTGTAGTGTCCTTGGAAAAGACACTTCACTTCCATTTTCTCACTCGACACAGGTGTAAACGAGTACCTGGCTTTAGAGCGTGGGGGACCAGGGCGCTGCACCTCTGGCCACCAGTAAATCACTTTATTATGTATTTCACTTGCAATATTATTATGTGTTTACATGTATGATGTGTATTGGTTATATGTGTTTGTATTATAAATGAGATGTATGCCATTGTACGACATTGTAAAACAATTTCCATACGGGCTAAATAAAATCGTATTTTCATTCTTTCTATCAGTTTCATTTTTTTTTCATGAGAGCGAGATGTTTGATCAGTATGTATCGTCATTGTGCTTCGAAGATGGCCGAAGTCAACAGTGCCCTCGTGCCGTCAGCATGCATCAGCATTCGGTTGTTTCGAGCTGTGTATCTTATTTCTAGATCTGGCGTTTCATTAATTTGAGAGTGAAGGTATGGGAGAGAGAGATAGAGAGAGAGAGTGGAGAGTGTATATGTGTGTGTGTGTGTGAAAGAGACAGAGGGAGAGAGAGAGAGAAAGAAAGAGAGAGAGAGAGAGGAAGGGTAGGGTAGCCTGAGCGAGTGAGAGAGTGATAGAAGAACGATTTGGATGAGTAAGAGTGAATTGATAGTTAGGTACAATGTTGTTGTATTGTTCATTTACAACTAGCTGTCTGAGCTAAATAAACGTATTGTTATTGTTATATTGATACGTCGCATATTAAGAATATTGAAAGAAAGAAAGAAAGAAAGAAAGAAAGAAAGAAAGAAAGAAAGAAAGAAAGAAAGNAGAGAGAGAGAGAGAGAGAGAGGAAGGGTAGGGTAGCCTGAGCGAGTGAGAGAGTGATAGAAGAATGATTTAGATGAGTAAGAGTGAATTGATAGTTAGGTACAATGTTGTTGTATTGCTGTCTGAGCTAAATAAACGTATGTTATTGTTATATTGATACGTCGCACAGTAAGAATATTGAAAGAAAGAAAGAAAGAAAGAAAGAAAGAAAGAAAGAAAGAAAGAAAGAAAGAAAATATGACGTTATTTACCCCTAGGAAAATTGTTTTACAATGTAATGCAATATTATAGGCTACATCTCATTCATAATACAAACACATAGAACAATGCACATCATACACGTAAATAAATACATACATGTATTATTTCAAATGAAACACACTGAAAAGTCATTGCTGGTCGGCAGCGGTGCAGCGCCCTGGTCCCACCCCCACCCCCCAGCTCTTCGATTAGAAATCACTCAATAAAATATAGTTTGGGGCCTACTATTGTATCCTTACCTATGGTTCGACAAACCACTACTTATCACAAGGCACTGATTCCCAGAAAGCGACACCTTTTATTTTAATAGCGCCACCGACCGCCTTGAGAATAGCCGTTCATAGTTTGAAAACCGCAGACCCCCTGAGAGAAGCAGCGAGACTTGAAGATGATTTTACGTTGCTTTGGTGGTGAGCTCTGACATTTGGATGAAAAGAATAGGTGTGAGTACACATGTAGGGTTTGTTACAAGGGTTATTCAGTGTAGCACACCGCATGTCTCTCGCGCTTCCTTGATATCACCAGGAATCAGGTCACAAAATAAACAAGAATAAGAATATGGGTCAAGAGGTGGGCGGGTGGCGGGAAGGAGAAAAAGGGGGGAGGGAAGGTGGGAGAAAGAGAGAGATGAGAATCATAAAAGCTAGAGCGCTTTTACCTTCAAGTCGGGATCTCTTACAGATAATTATGGCAGAAATAGATATAATGCATAAAAAAAACACACAAGTAAAAAATGGCATTTGCAGGTGTTACGATCATATTGCATACTGGATCTAATATCACATGTGATTTTCACACTCACAACAGTATACACGGAGCGTTTACCTTTACGTGCTGACGGTAACTATGGGAAACCCCCCGGAAACATCAGTGATGTTTCTCGTAGATACCGTCATCGCACACAGACAACATTGTACATACTTCCCCTAGTGCAATGTGATCGTAACACAATGAACGTGATACAAAGGCCTGCCTATCTCTGCCGTAACGGTCCGTAAGAGGTCCGAACTTGAAAATAAAAGCTCCCTAATATCCCAGCACATGTACTTGAGAATAAGGTGGATGGATACCACACGTGCACCAGCGTACATACTGATACAAGAAAGAGCCATGTAAACAGGCGCATACATTATACACAAACAATTGCCGTGTGGTAGCTATTAGTAGCTTGGTGTGAAAACTTGCCTGAGAATTAGATGAGGCACCCGGGGAGGGGGTGGGGTGGAGGTGGAAGGGGGTGAGTGGGGGTCTGCAGTGAAAAGAAAAGCTTCACTTCTACCCTTCTCCTTTCTCTTGAAAATCAGTTTTCCTACAGGGTAAATAAAAGTCGTGTTTTCATTTTTTTTTTTATTCGACCACACAGGATGTCAGACTATAAACCCACACCGGTAGGACTTCTAGCCAATGAAACGCATTTTCTAAAACGATTTCTCTAGCCTTTAATACACCAAAATAACTCAGGTTGACCTAACATCCATTGGAATCAAGAAAGAGTCAAAAGGCCAGTCCATTGTTTTGGAGCTAAGTGCACTTAAAGAGCTAGGAATATGATATTTGGTTCCGAAAGAGCCAGATCTGGCCACCTTTGAAACCTCTTCGACGAGCTAGTAATATGATGTTTGACTCCGAAGGAGCGAAATCTGGCCACTATTGAAGTGCCTTCAAAGAGCTATAGGAATCTGACACTTAGCTCCAAAAGAGTCAGTTCTGGCCACCCCGCTAACCTCTCGAGAAACACTAAGCAAGGATTAGCTATGGGGTCAGCTTTGGGATCAGTTATAACATAAGTCTTGCAGTCAGTCAAAATGAGGCTTGCGTCGCCATATTCAGAACAAAATTGTCAGGTTCTAAAGATCATTGAGACCATTCGATATCAATGTTTTTTTTATTGCAGCATATGAGAGACCAGAATTACATCTGTACGCAACAGATAATGGGCGGATTTTGTGTAGTCATTGTGGGTACGACCTGGGACAATAATCCTGCAGTGAGCCGTATGCAGACCATGCATGTGGTGAAAGGAAGTGGTAGGAGCTGCAGGCTCGCTAAGGGAATAGAACTGTCCTCAACCAGATGTCAACTAGCACAATCAGCTTGTTTTCTTTGAGGTGTTATATGACGCGGGCATCAGAGCACCTATGGACATGTCCGGAGTGCAGTGATAGTGTTTCTAAGCAACAAGTGACAGGTGACAAGTAACAAATAACTGCCCTTAATCCTAAGCTAAACCCAAGGGGTTTNTGCAGTACCGCATCCAAAAACGCAACCCTCTATGGCAAAGGAAAAGTTACGTCTCCTTTGAGAAAAGCTTACACCGAGGAGAACTTCATAAGAATTCTAGATAAATTACAGTGTATCTGCCCATAAGCAAACAACACCATCAATAAACTAAAACAGAAAAAAAAATCAAGAAAATCATTTTAAAAAAAACCCAAAAAAGAATGGCGGGTGAGAGTGTTATCGAATCTCACCTATGGCGCCATTAAACCATGACTCGGCGAGTCGGTTCTCTTTAATATCCCTCTAGGGACGCGTGAACAATGAGCGGGGAAATGGCACGGGGCGATAAGAGAAACATTAATGGCATTTCAAGGAGGTGGTTAAGAGGACATTAATTTCCTTATTCAAATCAATAAAATCATGTTATTACCATAATGTTTCTGTTCACTTACAAGGCAATGTACATTACATTGCGGAGACTAGAATTGGACTCTTTTTGAGGTTTAGAGTTCAAACACTTCAATAGTTTTATTCTATTGGCTGAGGGCATCAAGAGTTATCTTTTCAAGAGAGGTTAATTCCATTGTTTGTCTCGAACTTCCGTTGAGTATTCAAGGGAAGTTAACTCCTCAGTGCACTCAGGCTATGCTGCGATTACCGCTACCTATTTTAGAAATGACATGATTAAATAATAATAATAATAAAATAATAATAATGCTTGAGATAGCCTCGTATCCCGGATAATGTCCGCTAACCCCACTTCACACTATTATTACCTAAACAGGGCTGATGACTTATAAAAAGAATTTCCTTCTAGTTTGAAAATATTATTTGCCTCGTTAGAGTTACCGAACAGAAGTCCCATGCCTGCGTCCAAATTATATTAACTTCAAAACTAAAAGGATTGAAAAAAAAATTGGTTCAAACCCGTGCAAGACCTATACCTATCCAAAACGACCATCTTTAAAGGAACAAACATTGATCACCATAGCATGAAGAAGCCAACATTACCTGTCATAAGAGCATGCAAGTTTAAATAGTCCCTAAAAAATCAGAATAATGGTCGCGGTGAGAGGAAAGAAGGGGTTTGATTTAAATTTTAAAGGTTTTGGTGGATTCAATACTTCTGTAGACTCAGAAAATTTGGGGAAATGCCACTCAGGTATAAATTGTGTGACTGTGGATGGTTGGCAAGATTATCCAATTACTGTGTGAAAAGGTCTAAAATATCAGATATCCTGATTCACTTCCACAATTCTCAAAATCTAGTTGGTCATGGGGGCTGTTTCTACGTGTCAAAATTTGAAAGAAGAGTTAAACAAGAAGTACTTAAGTGTGGAAAGTCTTTTGACATGTGGTCCCTAAACAAGTCTATGAGGGGCGCAAAAACCTTATATTGCCAACAGTGGGAAAAGCAAGGGCAGCTTCATACCTACAGAAAAGCTCTAATATTTACACTTAATGTATTGTGATATTGACCTCACCGGATGGCAAGGCTAGAAGTATTTAGGCTAAGGGTTTATTAGCTCATTCATGCTGTAGAACCCCAGTTAACAACAGCCATATAATATAAGGCAGTAAAGAGCAACATAATTTTTGTCCGGGCTGTACAAAGCCAGTAATCCTCGGAGTCGTTATCGCCCCTGATCCACTTGGCCCGGGTTATAATCCTTAAAAGCTTGTTTACACATTCCCTAATGTCCGGATCGCCGAGCGCCGTGTGTGATGTCCGAACCGCAATGACCATCCCTCTGTTTGCCCAATGTCCTCTCAAACAACCTGGGCAAACACGCCGGGCAACGGATCCTCACGCGCTGACACCGCCATGTTGTTACTATGACAAACGCGGTTGGTTACTAAGGTAAACAAGATGGCGGGGGGTCTCGAGTCTGATGGTGTGTTTTTTCGCGAAAGAATGATGGGATATCTCAGGTATCTTCTCACCTGTGTTGGTTTTCTTTTGAGTTTAGCAATGCATTCAGTGATGGAATCTTATCCACCTTGACCAGCTTCATATTGCTTTCAATAGAAAAGGTTAAAGGTTTTCTGAGTATTGTGGCATAGCTGTGGTTTTTGGCTGTGATCCTATCTCGAGAGGGCTAATCAAACTTCCTTCTCCTTTCTTTGTTTTTTTCATGCCCAGTGTCCACCACAGAAGAAAACAAAAGAAAAAAAAATGCAGGTGAACTAATAGTTATTTCAAAGACGTCGCCATCACCGGTCGCCATCACCGACAGGAGTTTTATACTCTCAAAATGCAACGATAGAATGTAGCAATACACAATCAATAGGCAATACTGACATAAATACGCTAAAGAAAAAGAATGTATTCAAATGGAGACATAGAGGGATTTGTAGGGATTTGTATTTTCGTAGACTTTTTAATTCTGTGATAACTACCCCGCTGCTTAATCGCAACTCCTCGGGGACATGGAAACATTGCAATATAAGGATGTTGCGATTATCAAGTAGCTTTTGTATGGTAAGCATCGAATGTTACAATCACGCGACAGCTACAGGTACGATTTAGCGTAGTCAGTTATATACTTGTAAACAGAATTTGAAGTGGGTGAAACGCCTGAGGACATTGATTATGACAGGATATTGCCCGTTTTTTTTTGGACTTAAGGAGGGCGATGATACATTTGTGGTCGGAGTAGTTGAAAAAGTTCCTCTATGCTGTAACTGTTCCTGATTTATCTATAATGAACTGACCTGGTCTGACGAGCCATGAAAGGCAAGCAGAGTATCTGTTACACAATAGCATCGAGCAGTAAAGGAACATGGAGTGAAATTGTGATACTGCACACAATTTTAAAGTTTAATGACCATCCTGGGTCATAGCATTAATTATTCAGTCATAAATCTCCATCTCCAAACCCCTTCTCGCGTGTTCACACACACGGGGAACTAGTAAAATCTGTGAGGAGAGAAAGTATTGGAACTCTGTGTGAGCACATGGTCTTCCCATGTTGAGCAGATAACGAAGTAAAGGAGTGTCCCGTAAAAATCACTTGTTCTCGTCTTTCTTCTTTCAGTTTCATTTTCAGCCCTGCACTTCCTTTCTAAAGATCTTCTCCCCGTTTATTTTTAAGTAGATTTATGCTGACAATCCCACATTCAGTATGGTGGGAAGCACAGAAAAGCCACAGATGGCATCGCCAACGGGAGAATGAGCACCTGAACTCTTTGCTGGATCTTCGGTTGCAAGGAGGTGCAGCTCATACGGGTTTGTCCCAAGAGCAAAGGGGCCAGTTTGCTATCCAAGTAAATCAAATAACACAGTGGTACCTTATTTACACAATCCTGACTTAAGGTTCTCCCCACCCCCCTCCTTTTTTTCATCCAAAAGTCCAGAATATTTAGTCCGAGTTTTAAGAAAGATATAATTCTGGTAACATTATCTTCATAGCATGGTCCCAAGGATGGGTGGGTTTTAGGGTTTTCCCCTGTGCGTAGACAATAAAGCTCATATACACGGCGCGTTATCTGCTCCATTGCTACAATTGCCAACTTTTCCACTAGGGAGCTGAAAAGGTTAATGAGCTAACTGGCTGGTCGATGAAACACAAGTATTCAGTGGAGTCATAATATCAAGTGTCTGCTCGGAATTCGAAACTTTTCTTCACCGGCCGACATGGTACTGTGAAGGGAGGCTATTCGACATGCATGCTTAATGAGACAGAATTGCTGTTTTGCAGGTTGCAAATGACAACTGATGTATATGGCCACTGAGAACAGGTGTGACATTCTACCAGGCATAATCATAAGTGATTATGGCACGATAGGTGTTGATTGTAATAGCCAAGTGCGCGTCTTGGAGAGGTGATTGCTAGGGTTGGTAAGGCAGTGTGCAGTATTCAAGTCATTATTATGAGAGTGCATAACGTATGCGTATATGCATTTTCCATGCATTTTAGGGCGTAATTAACATTCCTTGGGACCATGGAGGAAGGTGATGAAAAGGAATTGCAACAATTCAGAGATTTTTATTTTTTATATAATGTAGTAAACTATTCTATGAAAAAAAAAGATATTTGAGAATTTGCGCATTAACGATGGGATCTCTAACCATAGTAAGACTGGCATTAGCTCTGCATGTTGAACGCTACTAAGGGTGCATTCAGCACTGATGTACTAAGGTAATTCTTACGATGGTAAGAGATTTCATCGTTAATGCGCAAGCTCTCAATTGTCATTAAGTGGATGATGCCATTAAACGTAGTCGTTCTGTGCTACAGTATTATCAGTCTCACGATCGGACAGCCGGGCCAAAAGCGAGATCTGACATGGAATAACTCTATGGAATGCTGACAGTTCTTATCAGCCACTGTGGCGTTCATAACCAACAACAGCACTGATATTTACAAATATATGTCAGAAGAAAGCAGAGAAGGACAATAGAGTCATTCTCTTCACACCACGCTGTTGTTCGTACTCCAATAAAAACAGGGTGCGCTGAATTTAAGGGACGGTTTTAAATAGAAACGCGGAAGAATCAAAAGTGCAGCAAAAGATTAGGCGAAAGTGGAAAAAAAATCAAACAAACCAATAGTTCTGTAAAACTTCATATGTGGAAAGACTGTATTGTAATCGAACTTGAACGTTTGAAACACAAATGAATAATGATGCTGAAAAAAATGAAGTGTGCTTCTGATAACATAAACGACAGCGCTTTTAATGTCTTGATCCGTCATTTTGACCATTTTTAAAATTTTTTTATTTGGGTGAGAGGAATTACATTCTATACAAGTATTACTCAGGATTATCATTTCGAAGTTCAAGCAATTCGGAAACTGAATAGTAATAATAGTGTTGATAGATGATAATAATGAAGTTTATAAGTCTCGTATGCAGGCAAATGCCCGCTCGTGCTACCTTACATTCTATTACCCTGAGGAGGCTAAAATCACAGTATAACAACTTTATCAACTCGCAAGGGAGTATACAGTGTACTTTTGTACTAACATCTGACACATCTTTGTCTGCCAAAAACCAGTGGCCCATTCTGCGGACAGGAGACTGAGGAAAATGCAAATGAAAAGCTTTCCTAAGGCATCTACTCATGACCATGGCAGGAATTAAACCCACGATCTTTGATCCTGAACCCAGCACTCTAACCATTCGACCATGTTCCTCCACAGACTTAATGGTCGAATAAGTTTTTTAAAAAATGAATCAAACACATAACAAACAGAAAAGTGGGAAAAGTAAGAAACAATGGAACATAACTAGTCCTGAGAGTTCAAATGAACTGGTACTGAAGTTCATTTCTAACCCTGAACTTTCCAGGATTCTTGATTCTGGAGAGAAAATTAAAAAATTGAAACTTAAAAAATTTCGGAAAAGTGAAATCGGCCTCTTCTCTCATGGTCGTTCATAAAACCTCTAAACGGAGCGAGCAATGATGTGTCGTGGAATGCAGAACGAAATGGTTTGTTTAGACATGCCTCAACATCGAAACAATAACACAGCTGACCCTAACACACTGTTTGGCACAGACGGGGGGCGGTTGTTTACACGGAAGCGCCGGAGGCAACACAATGTTTGGTCCCATCGAGTGCGGTTAAAAAGAAGAGGTGACATCTGTGAGAATGTACTCAAGGACTCTGAGAGTGGCAGAAAATGTAAATTTTGTTGCATTTGAATTTAGGCAGGTATTGATGCATTTGGCCAATGAGAGTTTTAATACTGCCTTTGACAGCATTAATGGATGACAGGTAATCATGACGTATCCAGGCTAATGCCCTTTCATATGACTTCATGTTTTTAATTACCCCAGCAGGCCAGATCACTCCAGAATGTTTTCAGTTTCATGGATAACCTAATAGACTCGCTGTCATTTACCGGCGCTGAACAGTAGCAGGTTGACAGTATCTTCACTGCCTACTGCCAGGCACCCATTGAGTAGAAGAGGAAAATATGAATGAAATGCTTTTCCACGCCATAACTCTTCGCCAAAGCTGCTTTTTTTAAAAAATGTTTTGCTTTCATTGATCCAGAGGAAATTTGAGTGTAATCATTACATTGAAATAATGGGACGCATAGATAATAGCAACAGTTACATGTACCTAGTTCTAGTCTGGAAAATCTCCTCTACTTCCAAAGACATTTTATGGAATGAGCCAAAACAAACAACACTGAGAACTGAATACACGAATGAATGAACGAAAACACGAAAGAGCAGCAGAGAGAACAGATAAATTATAAAGATATTGAATGAAGTAATGAATGAATGAATGAATGAATGAATGAATGAATGAATGAATGAATGAATGAATGAATTAACGTGACTAGAACAAAGGCCAAGAAAAAAAAAAACAACTCCATGAATGAATGTGGCTAGAACAAAGGCCAAAAAAAAAAACACAACATAAAATAACTTCCCTCTTGAATATTTCTTTAACTAGCATTGTTGTCCCGTAAATCTCTCCACTCGAATCTTAATAGCCCTCGACAAGAGGTCACGAATTACTCATGTCCCTACTAAACACAGTGATTGACAAGTTTACTAAAACATATCCATTTCAATTGGTAGATAACGACTATGAGACCAAACGTTTGCCTGGGAAAACAGTGTAAACTAGCGACTTAAGGGCTAGCGAGGCAAGTAGGACACACAGATAAAACACAAAGTATATACAGTAACACGCACGCACACGCACGCATTGATGTAGCTTGGCCATTTCTGCCTTTTACTACCACCCGCCCTGTCTTTTTCTTACTCCAATAAAACGGCGAACTTGGCTATAACGGCTGCATAAGGGTAAGCTATCTGGCTGTTACGGATCTGTTATTAAGTACAGTCGAACTTGCCTATAACGGTCACATAATAGTCGTCCACCTGGCTGTTACGAACCTGATGTTAAGTACAGTTGACTTGTCTAAAAAAGATCACATAAAGGTTTGTCTATTTGGGTGTGACGAACCCTATTTAAGTACATGCGAGCCTGCCTAAAACGGTCATATATGAGCTGTTTATCTGGCTTTTCCGAATCTAATATTAAGAACAGTAGAACTTGTCTATAACGGTCACATAAGGGCGGTCCATCTTGCTGTTAAGAATATGATATTAAGTAAAGACGAACGTGCTTAAAACGGTCACATAGAGGCTGTCTTAATGGATGTTAACGAACCTTATATAAAATACAGTCGATACCGCTATACTGCAACTCCATTTCACAAGAGAATCTGAAAAAGCAGCGACTTGGTTGAGTGAGTGACCATCAGCGCCGTTCAACACTTTGGTGTGCAGTTTTCCATAGACATCCAATGCAATCTCTGTGATACTTCAACACTTTGGTGTGCAGTTTCCCATAGACATGCAGTGCAATCTCTGTGATACTTCAACACGTTGGTTTGCAGTTTTCCATAGACATCCCATGTAATCTCTGTGATACCCGGTGTGAAGTTTTCCATAGACATGCCAAGCAGTCTCTGTGATACTTCAACATTTTAGTGTGCAGTTTTCCATAAACATCCAGTGCAATCTTTGTGATAAGTTGCACATCATGTTACATTCATTACACCCTCTTGGAAAAGGTAGTTTCTCCTCATAATCTCCCATAAGACATATACAGTTCTGTCCCACGCCGCTAGCACGCTGAACATCAAAGTAGATTTACATGTACCTTCCTTTCTTAGAAACCTAACATTAAATAAATTCAGGGAAATGTAAAGCAAACGCCCGACACTGGACGAATAAATTGCTCCAAAATGTTCTCCATCGACAAAACATCAGCCGCATTCAGCACGAAAAATCGAGAAATTCTTAAATAACTTGCACAGATTTTGTGTCTTCGCACTTGCACCCGCGATGTCATTGTGGCGATTTCCCAGCGTGAGTGTTAAACGTGTGCGGTAATTCTGCTGCGACAATCCACTGCTCACAAAAAGTGTGAGGTTTAAATGTTTATCGCGGTTTATTCTCACATGTTTTTCGCATGAACCTGTTTGAATGCCACATCTCTAGCATCAAGGGAGTTTTATTTACTCATTAACTTCCCTTTGAAGAGCGATGCAGGGAATTTCAGAGTCTGCCAGTTGTAGCTTTGGGAGGCAATGATTGCTTCGGTGTCAGCTCATAATATTCAGTGCTCAAAGCATGGCTTTGTAGATAATATGTGTGTGTGTGTGTGTGTGTGTGTGTGTGTGTGTGTGTGTGTGTGTGTGTGTGTGTGTGTGTGTGTGTGTGTGTTCTGAGTTCTGAATTTTCAGAAATTCAGAATTTATATTTTGTTTTGGACGGGGGGTAGGTTGGATAGGGGAGGGCTATCCGTACACATTACAATAAATATAATTCAAATAATTGATAGACCACAATGTGGAAATCAACAACGTGGCAAACTTTGGTTACCAGCTGTTTAGGACGTCGTTTCTCACCGTTCACAACGGATTTCATTTCAGACCGCATCTAACTACATGTAATTGAGAGCTTAATTCTAACGATTGTAAGAGATCCCATTGCTAGTGCGGAAACTCTCCAATCTCAGAGAAATCAACCGTGAAGGCAGCTACTTGCATATCAACGGAGAGGAAACATTTATACAAATCACTGAAATAACTAATCACACCATTTGGCAAACTCACCCCAGAGGTAATCAAAGTAAGACAACTACTTACGGGTTTTTAACAGTAGGCTATTCAAAATGTACTCTCAAAATTCGACCTCTGTCGGAATGGTTGTGGACGGTCCGTTTCGGAAATTTAAATGATCGTCGAAGTTGGTAAGCAAAGTGTCAAACGTGCATTAAATTGCGTAATAAAATTTTGGTAGCCTATCTCGCTAAATTTGTTCTAACGATGGTAACAGATCCCATCGCAAGCTGTCAAAAAGATATAGTATAATGCAGGTAGTAGCAACATACATATCACAATGCTGATTTTTTTTTTCCTATTCTAAAGGTTCGTACGTGAGTCATTTGTCCAGTTTCCTTGATTCAAGGTTTAGGAAAATGCACTTATTTTCTGCTCAAATTTAAAAGTTTGCTAACTTTAACTAAACAGCTGTAAAATGCGTCACAGCGACAGACAAACGGCTAGACAGAGACAAATTTCGAAAAGACAAGCACAAAGAGAAGCATCCAGACAGACAGATTTGGGGATTTGATCAGTGGATTGGTGGAGAGCAAAAGGGGCAGACAAAATAAAGGAATATGTAAACAAACAGGCATTTTCGTCGGTTTAGAGCTAGAGGATAAAAAACACTTTCATTCAGGCAGTACTTCAGAACTATAATGCATCATCAAAACTTGACACTATAATAAACATGTCACCAGTGATGGGCTTATGCATGAAATGTTAAGTATTGTACTTCTCAGTTTTCAAGCTCCAGGTGTCGAAAATGTGGAAACTATTTCGATTCTGATACTAAGTATCGTGTGGGCGTTTCGATACTGTTCGATAATTTCGATGCTTTTCTAAACTATTTAGGACTATTAACTGGCTTCGCAATGAGGTGACCCGTAGGTAGTTTGATACTGTGAATCGAAGAGGATTAAAATCAGATTCGATACTTTTGATTCAGTTTTGCTATCAGGTTACTGCTAGCACTTTTGTGAAACATTTAATAGGCTATTATTGAGGCTTGAATAAATATCGAAATTATTTTTGATGGTTTTCGTAGAAGGAAATTGTCCCGGCTGATCTGAGGTAAGGCTTGAAGGAGACAGCTTGTAAACATGGTGGGAAACAAAAACCGATATCAAAAGCATCAAAACTGTATCGAACCATCAAAACCCTGGAGCTTGCGTTTCGATACTGGATCGAAACTCATCATAAGTATCGAAAATATCGATACTCAAGAACTATATTGCCCAACACAATGTGGCACCGTTTTGAGATTTTATATTTTGGCTGTAACTCGAGGTCAGACTATGAAGCTGAGGAGCTTGAGGGATTACAATATGCATTCCCAGTATAAGAGACATGTCGGGACAGGGATTAAGAAAATAAACAGATACAGTGGGTACCACCCACAACAAAGGCGAACGCATTCAGACAGCTTTATCCAGCAGATATAACAAAAAACTATATGACACAGAAATCATCAGTTCGCAGTAGGCGTCGTTTGTATTACTGCTTATCCTGTTCTTCATAAGAAAACATTGACAGGGAAGACAGGAGCGGAGACAGCCGACATCGTTCAATTTCAATGCTTTGTTTTAGACTATCAGATTTATTTTTATCATTATTATTATTATTGTCGTTGTTGTTATTATTATAATTATTACGCTGGCCTAGATATGTTGTTTGAAATGCCTTTTATGGTATACAGTATGCCTTCGTAAATGGAAAAAAGTATACTTTATTATGAGGTATACTTAATAGCAAGGTACACCTAAAAAATAAAATGATAGAATAATAATGAATCCATATATGCAACCTCCATACTTATCTGAGAGCTTGAGCATTAAAGATGGGATCTCCTACTACGTGAGAATTACTTAAACTGTCCACGTTGAACGCCGCTAAGGATGTATTCAGCGACGAAGTACTGATGTAATTTTTTACGATGGTAAGAGATCCTTTCGTTAATGCGCGAAGGTCCAATGCGTGGTGGGTTTCACACGCATTATTTTACATCACAGTCCGTTAACATCAAGTTTTTGTTTTTTAATGGGATGTTTTGCTCTTAGCATCCACCAGGCATATTGGGTGTAATTAGGCCTATCTTGACTTTACCTGGGTGAGATTTCACTAGAGTAATCTCATTTTCGGGACTTCCGCATTAGTTTTCCTAAGGTACGTTTGCGGTTGCTGCACATCAGATGTGGCCGGGAAGTGTGCTCATCTACTAAACGTTTATTAGAAAAGTGGCATCTTTTGCGGAGATCGGAAGTGAGAGCTCGGCAAAATGGCGATAACCATCTACGGTTTAAAATTGGTTGGTGGAATTTTTATCCACGGCTTTGTGTTTGAGAAGGATGCGGCAAACAAAGTATGTATGAATGAGGCAAAGATATAAATATAGCAAACACCACTCGCAAGTAGGCGCATTATTTTCTAGCTCTTTTGCATCAGTCGCAGCTATCTTGTCTTGTCTCGAGACCGTTAATTCCTTTGCTTAGGACCGCCCACGGTGTTTTTATCAGTTTGTATTCTTATCATTTATCATCGGACAAAATGGCAGAGAAAACTTGGTCAGCCCCCCAAAAAATTATCATTTAAGACACCAATGAGTGTCACTGCTTGTGAACCATACAAATGCCGTTATTTCTAAACATGGTCCATTATATATGTTAAGATGTACTTCCACAGGAAGCTGAGAACCCTTGTCTTCAATGAATATTCGACCCTGCATCTTCCCTGGGGCATGGGAGACGTTGCAATTAAATGAAGTTAAGATTATCCGATGAGATATTATAAAAAAAAACCCTGCACCACTGTGCGATCTGAATTAACCGGAAGTTGCGGTTAAGAGGGATGGACCAGAATCTTTTCTTATGCAGTAAAGTACGTGTAATTGATTACCCCCACAGCGCCGCCTAGACGTTTCTGGCCATCAGAAGACTTTAAAATCCGTCAGTTCGTTTTACGAGTGTCCTCAATAACTGTCGAGGGTTTGTCATTGATAACATAAGTGCTATCCTCGTATGCCCGCCTATAACGCCTAATACTCAAACAATTTTGATAACCTCTAGACTTGGGGGCATGTTTGCTTATCAGCAACACATCTGTCATTTGTCGACCCCAATCTTTGATCACTGTAGACAGGTTCGCTAATCTACAAGTTGTATGTGAAAACATACACAGCACAATTTAACACTGCCTCTTTAGCTCAAGCAGCTTGTTTCAGGGTTTCTGAGGAATTTCGCATGTTGACTGTCTTCTGTTTAAAGGGAAAAAAAAACCCATCTCGTTTCAAAACTCTACTGTCATTTGGTTCTCTGTTTCAAAAATTCCTTTCTGATCCTCAAAACTCTTTTGTGATCCAGGAATCTCTTTTTTTCCACTGCCACTTACAAGAACTTTAGCAACTTTCGCATGTTAAATGTCTTATGTTTAAGGAAAACAACCCTCGCCCCCCCCCCCCCNCCCCCCCATAAAAAAAAAGCCACCTCGCTCCAAAACTATACTATCATTTAGTTCTTTGATCCAAAAAAACTATTTTCTGATCCACGAAACTCTTCTCTGACACCTATCTCTGTTATGATCCAAGAAATTCCTTATGGTCTGACTTATCAATCTTTACTTCTAATCCAAGATATTATTTTCTGATCCGAGAAAGTATTTTCTGATCCAAGAATTTTATTTCCTGATCTAAGAAACGTTTCTGATCGATCCAAGAAAGTCTTTCCTGATCCAAGATATTCTTTTTTTTTTTTTGATCCAAGATCGAAGGAACTCTTTTCTGGTCCAAGAAATTCTCACTTTTTTTCTGGTCCAAAAAACTTATCATCTGATTTTAGAAATTCCTTTCTGAGCCAAACAAATTCTTTCTCGATTGAGTTTACAAACAATAAATATCTAGCCTCGCTGAAATCTGCTGTTGTACAAATCAGATGGAAAAGAGTTTTTAAAAAGCTGTGGTTTTTTTTTTCAATTAACGGGAACTGATCTGTATACTACATTTGGTAAACTCGCTTAGCAAGAGCAATATTTAAAAAGCTTCACTCAAATAATCGACTTTATTTTTTCTTTAATGTGTGTACTGAATGTTTCACTGAACAAAACATAAATTATGAGACAAATCCTTCCTTAGCATTCAAAAATTAAAAAAAAACACCAAAACTTATTAAACAAACTTCGCTATTTCTACCACTTCTCAAATACAAAGGGGGTCAAATAAACGAAAACAAAAATGCAAAGAGGGTTTTACTTTGTGCGATCTTCCTGTGTAACATTTACACAAGGGCTCCAAGCTTCTTACAGCTTAAGGTCTTGAGGGGCATCCAGGGTTAATGCAACTGAATAGCTTAGAGCTTCACCAAATCCAAATCTGGTAAGGAAAACACTCAAACGTAACGGCTATGTAGCTGATGCCCAGGGATATCATTTTTCATCATGACTTTGCAAAGCCATCGTCTACGAGATGCCTATTCTGCTGGTCGTCACAGAAGTTAGATTTCTCTGCATTTTCAAACACAAAACAAAACGAGGAAAAGCTAAAAACTGCGAATGCGACAAGCCATGTTCGTGTTAACGAACGCCCTCTTTACTTTTGTACTCCTGCCCTATCACTGCTGACCACACTATACGGTTGATTTATTCCGATTTACGACATCATCTACTGAATAGTAACATTACCGTCGCAATAATTTGATATTCGGATATCGGCAGGCATATTAATAGCCAAAGGATAAATTGTGCGCGTTACATTTTAAAATGAAAATGGATGACAGCCAGTTTGTAAAAACTGATGATGTAAGTATACAGATCTGGTAATAAAAGGACTGATGTGTGACATAAAGTGAAATGATGTGCATATATATTTATATATACAATTTGCTTATACTTAATAATTAATTAAAATTTACAGTGTACTGGTATATGCCTTCAATAAAACGAACCGAACTGAGCACCATTGTAATATGACATGACAGTACAATAACCTACACGACGAAATATTTGACAGTTTAAGCTTAAACCATCTTTCACCATCGTAAGAGTTACATAAACTGCATTCTGAATGCTACTACTGATGCACTAGCGTAATTCTACGATGCAATGGTAAGAGATTCCATCGTTAATGCTCAAGCTCTCAATTATATAGGCCTACCTTTAAATTTCATTCCGTCCTACATCAATAACAAAAATCCCTTTAGATAATGAGAATACTTACTGGCACAGACTTTGTTTTGCACCGTTTTATTATATCCATAAACTGCATCCGCTTTTCCTCACTAACTCCACTAGTTATTGTTTTGCCAATGATAATGAATTCAGCGGGCTATGAATTTCAGAAAGCGAGAGCGAAGGGAGGAAGGAAAAAAGAACAGCAATGACGGCGCACCTGGGCACAATCTCCAGACCTTGAAATTGTTCCCGCTCTCAGAATGCAAACACCCGATCTCACTTTTTACAGTCGTATAGAGATAACACGCGTTCGCTTTGCCGGTCTCGGTATTTCAGTCACGGATTTAAGAGAGAGAGAGAGAGAAAGAAAGAGGACATCAGGGCCGTAGGTAAACTGTCATCCGTGCGGTCCTGAAAAGCTGAGCAGGTTGACAGAAAAAGGGTGAAGGGGCGAAGGAGAGGGGGGTTGGGAGGTTTTCGTCATCTCAATGTGTTGTGTCCATTAAGCGAAATCCTAACACTCGCACAAGGTGGGTTTTGGTAAGGGTTAGGGGCAGAGGTTAGCGTTAGGAACGAGGTTAGGGAAAAGAGAGGGTCCCTAAATATGTTTCTGAAAAGTACTCTTTCCTCCCTTACCATGCCCGCAATACGTATCCAAGGACACATTGGAAGGAAGTCCAAAGACTTTGCAAATGAATTTAGAACACTTGTACACTGAGGTGACATGGTGTTAGCAAGAAGGAGTGCCGAGAACTAGACTGGTATAGATGGGGCAGTTAGAAGTCCAGGCTAGAACAGGGCGTTAAAAATGTAGTTGGCTTCGCTTTATCGCAGCCTGCCTAATCGCATATTTTGCTTATTCGCAACATGTCCTCGGATGGCGGTATACGTACAGTCAAAACTAGCCCGTCGACTGACCTCGGCCACTTGCATAAACACCACAGTTCAAGACCAACCGTTCATATCTGTCGTTTGGCGGAATGGTTACAGCGTTCGACTCCAAATCAGGTGGTCGTGAGTTCGATTCCCGACCACAGCCATGTTGCAAGATTCTTGGAAAAGCACTTCATTTACATTTTCCTCAGTTCATCTATATGTAAAATGGATACCTGATGCTAGGTGGTAGAATATATTGTCAGAAAGCTAATGATAGGCAGCTGCTAAATGGCACTGAATCGTGTGTTCCCCAAGGAGTTGAGAAAGTCCTAGAATGATCAGGTGAGGTGAGCTGTTGGAGTCACTTGAGGGAGCATATTATTTTATTTTTATTTTTGTTGTTGTTGTTGTTGTTGTCTTGTTGTTGTTGTTGTTGTTGTTGTTGTCATTTTAATATATGTTTTCTATTATTATTATTATTATTATCATCATCATTATTACTATCAATATTATTATAACCTATAAATTTAACCCCCACAGCGCGACGGCCCTGATCAAAATTAAAACAATGGCCGTAGCGTAGATTGTAAGCTGTGCTATTTACACTAGTCATACATGGATAAATACGCAGATCTGGACCTGGAACGAAAGCACGAAGAACAGGTGTGTCACTAACAAAATATATACTGCTGGTAAAAAGCCTTTTTGACTGACTTTTTCCAACTTTCCAGGACTGCAGCTACCGCCCTCTTATTGTTTGTGTTCCATCATGCAATGGCATGTGCCATCAACAGCTTTGTTTTAAATTATTAGTCTATAACCCAACTCTGAAAAGATCCTTTGTTTTGGGGTTACTATGAGCTTGTCCACAAAAGTTCCTTTGGTATGAGATGTTAGACCTGACCATCGGACACGCCAACAGAGCGTTGGATCTTCCACTTATGCCTAGTTTTTGAAATATGTGCTAAGCATTTTTTTTTACGATGCTATAACTGCACGTTTTTCGTTTCCTTTCGCTTCGTTCATATTTTGATCCGGACAATGAGCTAGCTTTCTGGTATATCAAGTTTCCTCAATGTTACTATCGGAGAGACAGTAAACTAGCGATCTACAAAGTTTTTATACAGTGTGAAATGTTTTACTCGTGCAATTTGGAGAAATAGCACTCCGCTATGAACCAAGCGATTGAAATAATTAAATCAGTGAAGTAACCCATCGTGCCTCTTCTCCCCTTTTACACCCCTGGTAGATATTTAACATTATGAGAATATTTATATGCACGACAGTTTTCAGAGTACGTGTAATTCGGTTACTACAGGAGATGTTATATACTTTCAGTTTTAATTTGCTCTTTACTATGCCATGGTCAGCTTTCCTTGAGGAGTATACAAGACTGCTCTGAGTTTACTCTTAGTGCCTGATGAAGAAAGCTTCGACTTTTGAAAATTTGCAATAAAGGTTAAGTATCCCTTTACTTTTAGTTTATTTTTGCCGTTTTCAGCGCAGTTTGAGGAACTTAGGTATATATATATATATATATGACTTCAAGCACCTATTAAGACCCTGCACTATCTGAGATTTTGTTATTCATCATTTTCTTCAACGTCAACTGTTTTTTAAACCGGTGTGCAGTTCTCAGAACTTTTATTAAACTAAACTTGAGGAGTATACGATGAGTGTACAGGGGGAGTGTATAACAATGATAGGAGAACATGAAATTAGCTACTGAGACAATCACCAAGTGATCGGGAGAGTAGTGAAGAAACTCAATGACGTTTTTGCTTTGCATGTAGCTGATAATAGGTCGACAGTGAAGAAACATCCATCAGTGTGAAAACGACAATCAAAATGATAATAGAAGTCACAAACAATAAACACAACAATCGCAAAGACCTGTGTCAGGACTGCAAGACACATATTTGACACTGATAAGCGATAGTGTCACAGCTTTGATATAAGAGGTGCTCGTACAATACTTTTTTTTTTTATCACAATCCGGATAATCTCAAAGTCAGCGTAATCGCAACGATGTCTCAAATAACGAAGTGCTCTATTTCGGGGTAAAATTCAAGGGATATTAGCAATATCTTCTGTGCCCCCGAGGAATTGTGATTAAGCGGATGTTACTGTATTTGGAATAGATGGGAATGAATGGCATTTTTATGAGGGACTGAAAAGTGCGTTTTCAGCTTATATTTGGAGGCTTACTCACTGTCGTATATCACCATCCGTCATCCATTGCCATACAATACAATAACACTACCGTCTTCATTGGTGTGACCAGCTAAACAGATAAACTTAGCAATCAAGTTCGCCTTACAAGAAAATGGGTATCAAGTCACCTCAATCCATTACGATACCACAGAATGCCTATCATTATCACTAACTGAGAATCTGCATGTTTGCGGTGCACTGACTTCAAACAAAAATAAAAGCAGCTGATCAAACCAGATTAACTCGGTAACAATAAAATTGTGAGCACCTGTAGAGTTTATTTACTCACAGTACTGTAACTTCATAGTTATGCCTTTCATGACAATGAAATCTATCGTGTTCTCAGCAGCGGGCATCAACCCGGCATGAAGCTACAACATCTTTATATCGCGGACCGGAATGGACCAGCCCGGTTGCACCTTCTCGAATTTGATCTCCTCCTAATCACATTTGTTTGTTGCATTGCTTTTGTCCCTCGAGTCAGATATCCATAGTACACTGATGTTTTATACCTCCAGCTATCTGCAGCACACCTGTGTTGATTACACTTCCGGTTATCTACAGTATACTTGTGTTGATTATACTCCCAGCTATTTACAGTGCACTTGTATTGACGATACCCCCAGCTATCTACATTGCACTTGTGCTGAGTATATCTCTAGGAGGAAGTCTTTTCAAAATACGAGATGACTTGTGGATGGTACTGAAGAGACTGTGGACAAAGTATAGATCCTTCATGTTCCCAGTCATTGAAAAGAATCAAAATAACGCCCGCTATGAGGTTCGAACACTTAACCTTCGATTCTCAAACCCAATGTTCTGACTACAGAGCCACTGAGCCTCTGCGGTCAAGGGCGCTAGCACACAAGACTATACTTCTTAACGAATAGGAGCCTCTCAGCTGCTACTTTGCCCATGCAATCACACGTGCAAGAAGACCTTGAGCATTGACTATTGGATCTCTGACCATCGTAAGAACTACGTTAACTCTGCATGTTGAACGCAACTAAGGGTGCATTCAGCACCGACACACTAATTATAATTCTTACGATGATAAGAGATCCCATCGTTAATGCTTAAGCTCTCAATAGAAAGGAGAGTCGCATCTCGTCCTGGGTGCCTTACATTCTAAATATAATTTTACTCACGAATTCACACAGCTCACTCACAGGTTCAAAATCATGGAACGGTCCAAAGTTTTCGAGTTAATGAGATCCTACTGCAGAATATTATTACTGTAAGCATCTATACGGGTTGACCACTCATCGTACTGCAGCACCATATGCTCTGTTATAAACTACGTACTGTGACTTCTCATCCTCCCAGCACTGGGCACCTAGTACCCTGGTAGAGATTCTTATCACGAAACTGATTATCGCCTTAAGCCATAAGAGCAGAATAAGCAGCGATTAAGATCCGCTTACGATCAGATTAAGAACGGCGCGAGGTGAGGTGTACCGGGCACTGAAGCAAGAAGTCAGCCTACTTAAGATTTGGCCACTCCATTTTTTTAGCCGTCTGCGCTGGACTGGAGTTTATGTTTTATGTCATAAAAGCCAGAGGGTGGGTTCTGTGGGAGTGTGTGGGAAGTGTGGGTGCGGGGTAGTGGTGGGCCGATTTCTGAATTTTTTAAGTATCTATAGCAGTACTCAACCTTCGTGCCCTAAAAATCGATGTATCGATTCTTTTTCTATTATCGAGCATATTAAGCAGTTCGATCCTTATCGATATCCTTCGATACTCTCGATACCTGTCGATACTGCAAGAAGGAATGGCAATCTAGGTCAGAGGGAATGTCACAGTCTACGTCGAAAGTATTGAAACAGTATCGAAATTCCAGAGCTAGATTTTTGATATCATATCGAAATTACTGAGTAACAAAAGTATCGTCACTCAGAAAAGATACTGCCCACAGTTAGTCTGAGATGACGTGAAGAATAAGAAGACTTTACTGAGAAAGGTAATTTGAGAATGAGGATCAGAAGGAAGGCTGAAAATACGAGGGAGGGATGAACAAATGGACAGAAAGAGAGATGGAAGGAAAAAGGTTGGAGGCAGACAGAAGAAGTCTAGAAAGAAAGGTTTATGGACAAATGGAAAGACAAAAAGAAGGAAAGGTGCAGAGAAAGGGACAAATCCAGAAAAGAAAAAAAGAAGAATGACAGAAGAAATGAAGAAAAGATGAAAGGACGGAAGAGGGGGCGGGGGGAAGCAAGAGAGGAAGGAGTAGTTCAGGAAATAAGAAAGAATTAACAAAACATGGGCGAGGCAAGTCTCTTAATAATGACACGCACAGCTCATTATTTCATTTGTCATTTCTCTCTAAACTTTCTTTAGTTTTAACTACGGTTGCCATCTGCTCTAATTATTTTCAGCTGTTGACATCTTTCAAACGTTGAAAGTCTACACGATTGTGGGTCTTTGGCATAATTTGACACATAAGAATGTCAGAGATTTGATCCATCTACCTCACAAAGTGAAGAAAATCTAGCAGTAAAGACCATCTCAGTTCGTGTATTGACCACTTCAGGCTGTCGTTTCCACCTTATCCCCATCTCCCCCTCCCCACCCCCATCCCAAAATGCCGGATTTTTTTTTATCACGTTTATCAAAATGTCCCCTGGTTTCGTTATGTACAGTCGGCCTGCCCCATCTCCAAGCCCTGCGCTGGAGGTTTTACAACACCCAAGAACAGGTGAGAGCATTCCAAACCCTCGAACAAGACAGGTAGATATCTGTCTAAACTCTTAGGTATCTGTCATGTTCCCTTCTGATCATAAATTTCACATACCAATTACTAGTTATAGCCTGATGATAGGATGCCTAGGACGGAAGCTCATCTTCGCCATGTTGTCCAAAATCTCAAATCACATGGCCTATTCCGAAGTGATCCATGGAGTAAATCAGACAGGTAACAGTGTAGGGAGATGAGCTGGTTATGAGCCAGAGGAATTCTGTTTACTAGAACCCATCCAATCATCCACAGACAACTACAGAAGTAAAACATCGTGATGACTACCTCCAAACCTGTTAAGTATGCTCGTCATAGATTAGGCTATCGTTGACATAACAAAAACTGAACAATGTCTCTCCCTATACCCGTAATGTTACCTGTTTCAATGCCTACAGAATACAACCCACAGTAATATATCCAACACTTGTCTTTAATTTATTCAAATTAGGCTCGTTAAAGGGATCCGTTTCCTTTGTAATTACACCAGAAACGGCAGAATAGAGAGATTGTGTTATGTTGCGCCATGTTCTACCACTCTCAGTATGCTGCGCGAGAGAGTGTCGACGTAATTCAAGCTAATCTCGAGACCTCGGCCTTTTTAGAAGGATTTGCCGATTAGTCCTTGCAAAATGATGTGAAAACGAAAGTGGAACATATCAAAATATTTTCACCGCATGACAAATTCCAGAATATATTGTCATTTCTCCAAATACGTGGGAAGTCAATCCCTGAAATAGGTAGACAAAAACAACGAAGAATGTTCAGAGAAGGCTATCTGTCAAACAACTGTTCCGGCCTTTCTCAGCTTAAGAAAAGTAGACCACACTTATGTGATGATTTCTAAATGCCCTTCTCCTGTTGTTTTTCTAACAAATGTTGACAAGAAATAATCACGATATTTGAAGACAAAATTTTTGTCAAATTATCTCTTCGACATTTTCAGACAGTTAGACTCTATCAACCAAGTGGGAAGACTTCAGGGAACCACTGAAAATAAATTTGCTGAATCCAAAAGGAAACTTTTGTCTGAAGAAACAGTTTAGTCAAGTTGTTATGTTTTCACTTCACAATGGCAAAGCCGATCGGCCCCAGATTCACGCTCTAACACCTTTGTACTTTCCGTGCGAATAGCGGCGTCAGTTTAGCATTGACCGATTGCTTTGATAGATCTGTGTACGGCTCAGCGATGACGTTTCCAGTGGTTGCTGATTAGGGAAGGTTCTTTAAGGATTATCAAAAAATATGGAGTGGGTAAGACTTACTTTTACTGGCTCACCTCCATGTTACTCCCATTCACCATTTCACCATAACATTAACATCCATCAGCGAATAGTAAAATTGAACACACAGTTTATTTTGTTTATTTGACTCAACTGCATTATTTATTTGACTCAACTGCATTAGCTAAAGGCTGAAGAAAAAAAACAACCTGTCAACACAACCAAGGCTTAACTCACTCCTTTGCTTAGTGCCCTGCTATTAGAAGTCCAAACTGTTTAATTCCTATAAAAAAAAAAGCACTCTGGTTAACACATACTTCTGATATCACATCCTCTACAGCTTGGACTGCATGGTAGATATCTTATCAGAGTTTCACTGCATATTATATCAATGTACAGACTTCTTATAGCCGTGTCAGCGCCAGTCTCACCCAGTTAAGAATGGTCTATTCTATACACAAAACTCCATGAGCCATGACTGACTGACTGACTGACTGACTGATTGACTGACTGACTGACTGACTGACTGATTGACTGACGGATTGACTGACTGACTTACTGACTGACTAACTGATTTGGCTTTATATAATGTCAGCCAGATCAAAGTGGCCCTATTCACACGTAGAGCTCATTTTCGTTATTAACTTCGATGTATCAAGGTTTGCCACCAACCCCACCAATGAAATGCCTGATGTATGGTGATCCTACGCAAACAGTTATTATCTTTAAATGAAATTAACTTTTACTCGCTGGCTCCCATGAAATTAGTATCATTCTGTCCTATTAAATCCATGGACCAAGCAAGGACCTGATCCATATAAGATGGAACCTTGGTATGTTTAACTGCATTATAAACTCGCTAATGAATGCCTGTGTGAGTCCTTAACACGTAACCAATCCGGTTACATTAAAATGGCCTTTTAAGCTGAGCTCCATAATGCAAGTCTGATCATAAATAAACCAGATCCATGACCTTGGTGAATATATACAAGAAGCTGAAACCCACACAAAAATGTGCGAATATATCATCTCAGACAAACATACATTCATGCAACAATCCGAAGTCCATAGTAACACATTATGCCCTAGTCTCACGCAATATATACTTCATCATCACCACGACAACAGACGAGCTTCGCGGGACTGGCACAGCCAATCAGGACACGACTTGATGGCCGCACCTTTTCACTTTAAAATTTGACCGCGGCGGACGAAGGGAGAATCCGAAACAATGAAATATTCAAAAACTTCTAAAGAACATATTTAAAAAATGTGTCGATATTATTTTACTAAACCCTAGGAGGGAATGTAGCTTATTCACCTATGAAGTTTGGGCACCCCTCACAAGGTGACATAATATATTATAAGGAATAGAGAAAGACACATTCCCAGAATTATATAGATGATCCTTTGGAGACAGAATCTCATTGTGTTCATTTTCATCACCAAAACACCACGGAAATGCATGCTGTGAGGTGTGAGGTCGCAGAGCCCCGAGAAACCAATTAGATGTTTCATTCACCAAAACAATGAGATGAAACCTATTTTAAACTGTTGTAAGCCAGCAACAGAATTGCTTTGTGTGCCTTAAGGAAGATAATAATGACAATGCGCGGACTATCGTGTGGATATGTTAGGAGTAATTCGTTCCTGGTGATGTGAACAAGCCAGTTTTGAAAGGGGTATGAATTTACTGAGTGTCTCAAAGAGAAGATGAGAAGATGTTGCAGAGCCATTGAAAGGCATATCTGCGAATTCTTTACAGGTGTCCTCTTTAATCATGAAAGAAAAATGGAATGATATAATATGTCTTGTAGCCAGTCAAAATGAGACTTAAGTCGCTTTTTAGTTAATTTATTTTCTTTTTGAGTGATTAAAAAAGCTCAGTGTGTGTACTTTTATCAGTGAATTTTTTTTAAAACCCAGTATTATTCTATCTTGAGATTGAAGTGCAACGGGGTTTACTCCATGCAATAGAGGAAATGATGCTTGAAAAACAATTTTATACTGTCTAATTCATTTAATATGCATCACAATAACTCAAATTTGTCCGCAGTGATCCACTGTTTCCCTATAAAATCACTGCTTTTGTAAAAAGAAATAATTTGACTTTATATTACTGCAACAAACGTAGAATCGATACTGGAACCGGTATTTCAGTTTCTAATCTATAAGACATAAATATTGTTTTTGATTGCTTGTAAGGTATGTAAACTACATATGGCTCATATCGTACAGACTCTTTTTGATGGCTTCAAAACCATAATATGCAAGTTTTATGGGAGGTGTGCTACATTCAAAGAATGCAGAACAATAAAACTTGAAAAAAATCTTGAAATATGAGTTTGACGGATGATACCGAAGAAAAGGCGCCATAATTTAAGCGCATATCAATGTAAGACATATAAACCTAATCAGGACATCTTTTAGACATTTTTTGATGGACAGATGGCCTCGAAGCCGTGTGCACGTTTTGTGAGAGATTTCCTAAATTCAAAGAATGTACAACAATAGAACTTTTTAAAAAGCTGTCAAAATCTGAATTTGACAGATGATACGGAACAAAAGATGTCATAATTCGAGCACATATTCCAAACATTTTCTGACACAGAAATGTCATTTTTTTTCTATTGTGTTTTATTGTTTGATTTTTTTTTTTAGACTCCTCGATGTTTTCAAATTTTAAGCACTAAAAATAAGCAATACATCACTTTTCTGGCATCTTTTTAAATGTTTCTCAAGGACGAATAAATTAATACAGACTTCCATGTCGCCTTCATTATCTATGTTTGTGTATTTTGGGAAGATAATATAAAAATGATTTGTGTATGTGTTTCTCCATGGAAAGGTCCCACTTCATCAATTTCAGTCTCACTTCAAGTTCATATAAAATGAGATTCTAAACAATATTGTCTTGGAAACAGATTAATACACATTATCATTTGTGATTTTAACAATGCATACAGAGCTTAAAGGGGATTTCCCATTGCAGAGTAATCAATCCTAAAGGATTAATAGAGCATGCAAGATCACTATGCAGTGGAAGTGTTTGTGTTAACCCTCGTGATGCGATGATAGTATATATACTACCGTGCGCTCGCTACCGCTCAGCGCGGCAATAGTATATAGACTACGCATCGTTCAACCAATATCTACCTGCGGCGGTCGTATTTATGCAGCCGTGTATCCTTGCAACGGATCCTAACCGTCAGGAAGGATGCGATGATCCGCTATAACATTGGTAAAACTAGGTCACACAGCCAGCGAGCTGCATAGCGCTTGGTCANCCCTTCCACCCCACCTCTCCAGCCCCGAATATTCTTCCCATTAAGAAACAGTGCAGTGGAAGTACTTTAACCTCCATGGGAGAAAACTCCAAAATCACTGTAGAATTTGTGGAAGAACACAGTTCATATGCAGGACCCAAACAAGGAAAGACAATGTGTGAAAGATATGCTAGGAAGATCCAGCTGCCAGTGGTCCAAAATTTCTTCGTACCACTGAAGTTGGTAAGTGATACCATCGTTGCTGCGCAAGCTCTCAAGTGCTAGCGTCCAAACAGATGATGTGTCTTGCTCAGAACAACGTAACGTGACTCCAAAATCATTTCCTCAGGCTTGGCACCTATTTCTTTTCGAGGACATTATAAAGCTGATCACATTGTTCTGAGGCCCAGTGACATGAAGAAGCTAAGATTACGCATATTATGGAATAAGCCCATTTTAATTGACATTTTAATATGGCATTTTAATTCGACAATTCAGAGAACACTTGAAATCAGTCTAGACAAGAAAAACGTAAACATTAAAAAGAGGAGCCGAAATATGTCAACATCTTGTATGTGTATGGGAAGGAAGGGGGTGTATATGTATGTGTGTGTGTGTGTGTGTGTGTGTGTTGTGTGTGTGTGTGTGTGTGTGTGTGTGTGTGTGTGTGTGTGTGTGTGTGGTCTTAACAGGGGTTTAAGAGAGAACATGATTATTTTAAAATTCCAAGACTGCGACTCTTCTACTTTAACTGAAAACAGGCATAAAAGCGAGAAAGGTTGATACAAAAGATTTAGTTTCATGTATAAGATAAACGGCCCAGCAGCTAGGTCGACGTCGGGGCATATTGAACGACTACTCGTTATCACTCGAATTCTATGAAACTCAGCCTGTGAGTACGGTGTAGTATTCGAATACGAGTATAAATTTAAAACCGTCCTAGTAGATCTTAAATCATTTTTCACTGGACACTGAAGACTCAACAAGCACCTACATAAGATGGGCAAAAGTAATTCAGCTTTCAACCAGTGCTGCAGTCACACCAAACCCCACAACATGTTTGAAAGGACTGCCTTTCTCTCCTGGTGGTAAAACTAAGAGCGTGGTTTTGACCATTGCCAACTGACTGTGTTATGAGCCAATGCTATGGGGGACCTGCAGCTGATCACCCAGTTCAGGGCTCATAGCGATCTGCTAGCATGATCATGGGACACTGAAGAAGATGAAGCGTTACTGGTCTTTACTGCTGCTGTTTCTTTCTTTCTTTCTTTCTTTCTTTCTTTCTTTCTTTCTTTCTTTCTTTCTTTCTTTGAAGTAACACAACCCTATCACAATAAGCTTTACTGGGGTGAGCCGATTCCTTTTTAGCTATGGCCAAGCACAAATTAAAAACAACAACGCCGTTTTACACACAAAAAACTAAATAACACGAAAGATTTGAATATCAGTTTAGAAAAGAAATACCAAACAGTACACTATTCGATATCAGTTACAGCCTATGTCCGTCCGCCCATCATCGTATTATTTTTCTATAAAACGCCGAAAACGCCATTTTTTTTTGTCTGAAGATAAGCCAGTAGTTTACGGATAATACGTCCATCTTGGCACCAATCAAAAGTGTAGTTATTAACATAAATTCGTATTAACTATAAACGTTCCCCGAAAAGTAAAAAAAATCGGGACCAGAAACACTATACTCAGTATCCGTGTTTACGTACTAAGCGGTGTCCGTCTTAAGCGTGCTTCACTATAATACACCAAATAATATATTTTGGCTGAATTATAAAGATTCCTCACTACAACTTGTTTACCCTCACCGTATACAAAGTTCTTTACTACCGTCGACATAGCTCGTTGAAGACGGATTGAAACCAGCACGTGTTGCCAATCAATCTACAAACTACTTGTGGTGGCGGTGGGAAGGCAAGGAGCGGCGGAGAGAACATAGAATAATTACTACGGAGATTCCAGGTCGTTTATCTATCTATCTATCTATCTATCTATCTATCTATCTATCTATCTATCTATCTATCATCTATCTATCTATCTATCTATCTATCTATCTATCTATCTATCTATCTGTCTAAAGGGCGGTCTGTCTGTCTGTCTGTCCTGTCTGTCTGTCTGTCTGTCTATCAGTCTGTCTGTCTGTCTGTCTGTCCTTCCCTCCGTCCGTCCATCCATCCGTCTGTCCGTCCATCCGTCGTCCTTCTGTCTGTCTGTCTCTGTCTGTCTGTCTGTCTGTCTGTCAGTCTGTCTGTCTGTCTGTCTGTCTGTCTGTCTGTCTGTCTGTCTATTAATGCACATACTTACAGAGGATTACACAATAACTGTGTCTCAAGAATAAGTTATGCGGGACTAAGTAAACGGGCTCCCTCTAGAAAAAAATACAATGCACACCGTTGTGCGCAATTCTGCAAGCAGCATGTACTGAGTTAGAAAAGGGCAAAGCCTATCACAATTGTGCACTATAATCTACACTGGAAGCATAGTAGATTCCCCTTAAGCTATTCTTGTTCTGTAAAGATGGCACGCAGCAATTAGACAAAATTTATAACAATAAATTCTCTCTCATCCTAATTTTATGATAGTTGTGTATACGGTCAGGTTACGGGAAAAAGACACTAAGCTGAAAGATATTTCATATCACGAAACAGGACCTTTTGATGCGTCATTAGTGAACATGTTATGATATAGATCTAGATCTCGGCTACCTTAATCTTAAGTCTCCCACAATCTATGACATTCCTGATTTATTACGTTTAGTGTCTTTGCTTCTTTCTAGTACACCAAATTGTGGTCTATTAATTTTTATGAATGGTCTGTCTTGTTGTTAAGCGTCAGCGTTTTGCCCTCTCCATATCTGCTTTGGCACGCCACGCCTGGAGTAAGTACGCTTTGGCATGTCTGAAGACAGTTACCCAAATACAGGCAACAACGGGCTTGATATGTTTGCGATAACCTGCAAACGTTGTCACGTTGTAATAGTATTGCCACATCTTTGCAATGTAACTTGAGCTGTGCTGATGAAGACAGAAAGTAACCATCTCGGCGTTCTCCTCTTTATTGACAATATGGTTAATATTCTCCAACAAAATGCAATTTTCATCATGGCTTCGCAGAGATCTTAAAGGTATGCTGCAAGGAATTGAAAAAAAAAATTAAAGATTGCAGGGTCGAATCCCCTCTCGAGGCAAAAAGAAAACAACGACAGAAAGGCACTTGGAAGTCATGACCTTTTCTGAAGTGTCAGGAAGTTAAAGGGCTAAAACATTTGCTAGTCTGGAGTATCTTCCTCTAAAGATTTTCTTTTGCCTCACTCTCCATGTAAGAAAGTTCCTATCTATGTAGCATTGCATAGTGCTTTTTAAAGTGCAATAAATGGGAAGGAAATCGGAAAGATTTTTATTTGTATAGACTCTTTAAACCAGAACGGGCGACTACAATCGTATCGCCCCCATTAACATCCTCTCTCTCTCTCTCTCTCTCTCTCTCTCTCTCTCTCTCTNCTCTCTCTCTCTCTCTCTCTCTCTCTCTCTCTCTCTCTCTCTCTCTCCATTCTATCTATCTATCTATGTATCTATCTATCTATCTATCTATCTATCTATCTATCTATCTATCTATCTATCTATCTAATATGATATTAATCCTGTGAGATCGGACGTCCGATAAACCAGGATCTTTCATAATGACTTACAGCCGGTTTCCTGATAAAGCGGGATGGAGTGCTCATATAACTCACAGAGAGCTGCTGAACTCAAGAGGTCAGGGTTCATAGGATTAAAGAGCCGTGGTAGTTAGTTGCTTCATAGCCCAGTGTCCACATTATCTTTTTTTTATATATATAAAATTTAAACCACGTTTTTCTTTTCGCTTGACAGTTTTTGAGAAAACATCGCAGGAATGTCGGGATTTTCGCCCTGCGTACGCCGCCATTGATCGTCATGCGTGACGTCAGAAAACTAGATAGGCTAGCCATCGACTGATCCAGATATCTGCACATACGCCTGCACTAATCGTCTGCTAGCTCTCCTCGCTTCATGACGTCATGCAGCACGAATAATGGCTGCGCACAGAGAGTGAAAATCCCGAATCCCGACATTCCAGCAATTTTCTTTTTATTTAAAAAAGATGGTCAGACGGAAGGAAAATATACACAGTTTAAAGTTTTATCAAAAAATATTGTGGATTTTTTTTTTTAGGCTGTGGAGCAAATATCTACCCCTGCTCCTTTAAAGACACCACACCCCTTCCCTGCACAGTCGTACATGCAGTATTTAGACAAATTACCCTGCACCTGGGAAGAAAGTGCATCCCTGCCATCGGTGGCGCCACCGCGTGGCATAACACAGGCTACATCACACTAATAGCACGCCCTGATTCGAATTTCCCATGCCTATGTCATTATTGTATCATCTTCCATGAGAGCCCTCGATGCAAAATATATACATATAAAAAAAAATTAAATGCGGTTGAAGAAAGGGTGAATTTTTTTTTTTTACTGATATATTATGAGAGTGTGGATAACTTTAAACATTGCACTGTCTGGCCCAGATTCTTTACAGTAAGGATTTGGAGACATCTTGTCGGCTTAAAAGTCAGAGAGTTAGCATGCAATAAGTAGGCTTACAATTACACTTTGTAATTTACATACGTGATGCTCTTTGTTAGCCAAATATCACTTTGGCTAAATTTTAATTTTACTAGATCCAGCGTATTCTGGGGACACTGCCAGGGGTATTCTCAATGCACAGCACTGAAACTTGTGATAACTTCGGATAAATGATAACTTCAGAAATACTGTATCTTAAGAAAACCATGTAAAGAACGTTTTAAAAACCAAACTGAAAACCAACCACCGTAGCACACCATCAAAGCAGCACATGCTGATCGATGCTTTTTACGTGCTGGACAGAAAAGAAGCAAAACAGTGATCTTCATATTAAAATATACGTAACAGATCTCAGTAACGCTTTAATGAGAAATTCAAAGTTGGAAACACTGAGATATTTCTTGTGAGCACGCTCCTGGGAATGCAGAGCACATACTCCACTACTTCCTCAGTTACCACCAACAGAGGAAATTCATAATCTCCAAGGCTCGGCTCTGCAATCGAAGCTTTTTAGGATAGCAAATGGACCAGAAATGCACAGCATCGTTCATACAGGTCACTGTGAACGCAATCAGTGAACTTCAGTTCTTATGAACGTGATCTGAGCTTAATAGCTATTTTGGACGAACTGATACGTATCTGAACTATGGTTATTTTGGGTCCTTGATATGAACATTACTTTCTAGTTCACATCTTCCTCGAAAATCAGAACCGAATGCCAATTTCAAATAATAATAAAAATCAGGTCCTCTACCTGATCTTATCCGAAAACTACTCAGTTTACATGAAACTGAGCAAAACTTGATTTCAAATTTGCTCTGAACTGGCTTATTTGGTGAACTTGCCCAACCCTGCCACCAATTAAGCCTCGAGTCTCAAACGTCTAGCTAAGTACAAAACGCGCCTTCCGCTTAGATGAATGACCAACCGTGCATACAAAAAAATGCACCACTTAGTGCAACCCCCTGGCCTCGTAAACACATAAGGCACGACAAAGGGTTAATGTAGACGAATGTCTTTAACCCTTGTAACCTTGCCTAAAAAACAAATCGGATGTCAGTATTAGTGTCATTTCGCGAGTGTTTCAACGTGACGCCAGATAACCACAAAGGCGACTTGGTTTGTGCAGTACGTTAAGAGATCTCATTAGTTTGCAGTATAGGGAGTACACCTAAAATTCTACCTGAGATGTTGAGTCGCAACGCATATTACAGAGTGCTTGTCAAAGATTGGGTTTAAGAAGTAAAATTCATTACGCGGTTCGCTTATTAAATGGTCTAATGAAAAAACGTGCAGACCTTGCGCATTACAATGGGATCTCTTACCATTGTTTTTGTCACTTTCATATATTGCACGCTACTATTTAGCAATGATGCACCAGTGTGATTCTTACGGTGGTAAGGATCCCATCATGAATGCGCAAGCTCTCGATTGACTAGAGTACAATTACTAGTTTAGATTCAGGGCAAGAGCCAAAATAAGGCACCAAATTGATCTAAGCAGCTTATCGAATTCTCACATTAAAGTTAACGCGTGCAAATTCAACGTTTTACTTCACTTTTTTTTTCTTACGGTGCATAATGAAATTTATTAGACATTGCCTGCTTCCTGTATGACATCTGAACTGGCTTAAAGCTACGTAATCCGATTTACCACCCAAAGACAAGCATCGCTTCAAATGGCGGTGGACACTGCTTCGTCACAGATGGACCTATTTTCATGTTTCAGATGTTAGACGTTTTTATATTCATTTCTTTGCTTTATCGGAACGTTCGGAGGGACAGTAAACTGGCAGTCTGCAAGGCTTTTATGCAGTATTAAATATTTTACTCATGAATTCGGATAAAGCAAGGCAGCGATATGAAGAGTCCGGCTGAATTCAAACTAGGGAAGTGTTCCATCATGCCTCTCCTTTCTTTCTATGCTCTGGAAGGCTCTTTAAGAGTAAGGCTCCAGGTTCTTTCCTTTTACCAGCAAGCGAACGGCTTAGGTACTTAAAGGCGCTTGAAACTATACATAACTATTGTGAAACTCGTATCACTCTGCAGCCCGATGGCAACTTTAAAAACAACATTTAAACATTATCTTATAAAAAGAGATAAGATAAGATAGATAAGATAAGATAAGATACAACTTAATTGTCCCTACAAGACACATCTACCTCGTTTTCAACAGAAAAAAATACTCTTCTCTAGAGATTGAAGTACTAACTACTCTGCACATATTTTCGCATACCCTGCATATTATGTTAAGCAAATATGAGGACAAGCATACTGAGTTAATGTTGTAAGTTCATTGCTGAAGATTTAGGGACTACTGTCCACAAAACAAACAATATTGATTATTTGTTGTTTCAAACAGCTCAGAAGTAATTGGAATGTGTGTAACGTGAAAATCGGAACGGCACTAGTTCTCTCCCAGTAAACGAATCGGCTTTTGGTAACAGCAGGCTTGAAAACTATCCCGAGCCCGGAAATTTATGGCGTCAACTGCGCATAGAAAACAAGAAGAAGGGGGAGATAAACGGTGTTACAACTGACACCAGTCCTCGACGTTGTTACCAGTAACTAGGGGTGTAAATTTGCGGCTTTCGAGATAACCCATGGGCAGGTTAATCTTGGTGATACACGTGTCTTTTTACGTCGTGTGTTTTGGGAGTGAGTGCGAAGAGGTAAGCGCGTATGTGTAGGTGAGTATGCGTGTGTTGTGTTTGTGTGGATGGGAATGTGTATAATACTGTATAATCATAATGTGTGTTTGGTCTGTTTAAATGGAAAAGATAGGCAGAGTCGAAAAGCAGTGGAGAAGACAACAAAAGATAGGGAAGCAACGAAATTAGGTTCAAATGTCAGTCTACGAAGCAAAACATACAAATTCCAACGCTGCACTCAAAGAATGCACAGATATCGCATGCGCGCGATGACGCACCCACCTGACCACATCTACAGCTACACGCGCCAGTAACGTTTGCTGAGACACATAAAGTAGGATAAGTAGGATTATTGTTTCATTGCTTTGCTGTCACTGATGGCAAATTGCATAAACAGAAGATAAATTACAGCCACGTGAGCTGACAAAGGGAAAACTCATCAGTATCATCTACAGAATTAAAACTCGTTTGATTTTTGAAGAGCCATAACTCTGCTATTTTTGCCCAGAAGGGCAATGAAATTTCGTTTTTCCAAGTTCATTTTATCCCAAGGTGTCTTTCTAGTTTTATTAGTCTGACTGACTAAGTATTTTTGGCATTGCATTGGTTGTTTTCCTAAACACAGCCTCGAGATTTCCCACCGCTGCGTTACATTTGTTTTAAGTATTGCGGCTTGTCGCGTGCGTCACCAACAGGCAAGGTACGTAACAACCCTTGCAGACCAGGGTTGCCAGATTGGCGTTATGAGCCCAAATTTCTAAATACGTCTATTCACAAATATTTGCTATAAAAAGGGCAGTATAAATGCCAGTGGATGTGGCATGAGTTTGGTTGCCCCTCCATCCTTCTCCTTCCCTGGGACACTTCGATTAGTCTAACCAGAATGAAACCTACTCTTAAGCTTACCATGAACTAGCACGATAAACGACCTTTTCAGCAACTTTCTGTCTTTCTAGACCTCCCTCTCTCTCTCCCTCTCTCTCTCTCTCTCTCTCTCTCTCTCTCTCTCTCTCTCTCTCTCTCTCTCTCTCTCTCTCTCTCTCTCTCTCTCTCTCTCTCTTAATTGCACAGCTAACAGCTAACATAGATGTGATCTAGATCTGATCTGAAAAAACCGAATTGAGAGAAGAATACAGACAAATGCGAGAAAAGAAACAATGCCCAGTTTGGGCCGTTTGTGATTGCAACAATCCCTGCCTTCTGAATTTTGTACACTTAACAATGGCCAGCTCAAGTGTTGGAACGTCATACATACACTGTGACAGAAAATCTGACATTGATACAGATGGTCGGACTGTTCCACTTCCGCTCTCAACAACTCGCAAAGTGGCCGGAAGTGACTACATACCAATGAGGTGAGCTGCGCATGCTTGCTTTGTTTTGGGAAAACAAATCCACGAGTCGGTTCTCTCGCCCTGTAGTTTTGCTGGGCAGTTTGGCAAGGGTCAGATATTTGGCAAGGCAGTGTCCAGACACATAGTTCGTGTTAACCGATAATGCTGTTTACCACATATATGAAGTTTGGTGCATTCAGCACCGATGCAATTAATGTAATTCTTACGATGGTAAGAGATCCCATTGTCAATGGGAAAGCTGTCAAATGTTAAGAATAATGGTGCCACTCTTTATCAGCATAAAGAGATCTAATTCCTGAAAAAAAAATTGTTCTATTTTTTAAACTTCTGAGCTCGTGATTAGTAGAACTGATTTTGAAATTCTAATTCTAAAGAAGAGTATACCAACATATTTCTTTGACCTAATCTATGAGACGCTGCTTTAGACATGGTTAACATGCAGAGATCTTTGTATAACTAGTACAGGACACTGAAGATTCTTGCTCCCTCCTTCTAAAAGGTAAACAGGAGGAGAAAGAAAGATAATACACTTTTTCTCTTTCTCGTTATGATAAAAAGCTTACGTGGGTGTAAAGGGTTACGCACACAACTGCTTTGCACTGAGGAAAATCAAATTCCAACCGGCAGGCCACAGTTAACAGCTCATTGCAATCATTTTAATCATCATGAGATAATGGAGATGATAAAATGTCGATTTTTATATTTAATGGCGTCAAGGCCACATCATTCAAATAAAGAAACATTCAAATTATCATCGCTATCTTACTACACATGTATTTTAGACAATTGATTTGGCTCTCTCGTTATGGCCTTTTTCATCTGGACAGGGCCTTTGTCATGAAAAGACTGTATAATGTGTTCATATACAATGCATGTCATCAGTCCCATTAAAACGCATCGGATTTTGTTTGTAAGTATAGCAAGGGCCATTTTCACCTGACGACTCCCATATTTTAACAGTGCGTGTTATCTAATCCGGAAAGTCGTTACATATGATATTTGCTCGCCGCGGTTTATCTTCCGCGAATGTGCTTTTAACGAATAACGCCTTGGTCTGACGCGATGTGTGAAAAAGGCCACCCAAAGACTGTTTGGTTTAGCACGTACGAGTCGACGCTGCAGCGGTCTGCATCTCGCGAATACCTCGGCAACATTTCGGCATGTTAAGCAAAGGCTAGAGTTTCAAGGGCTCGTAATTGGATCGCTCTGCCAGTGATGCAACTTGCATATGAAACGATTGCGCTTGTGAAAACAAAGTAGACTATCGTAGAGAGTGCCCGATTGTACCAGAAATTACCCC
>JAWQUT010000338.1:679400-693634 GCA_033807755.1 Ellobium chinense
CCCCCCCCCCCCAAAAAGGATCTGATAACCTCGAAACTCGAGTAATTGAAACACGTGCATATTACAGTCTGAGAACCACCTGCATATCACTGCCATCCGCCATGACGACCCGGTTTTAGGAAGGACCAATCATATTTCTTATTTCTTTTCGATCTCCTTGTGACGACCATCTGTTTAGGTGACCCCGGCCACACTTTCTCATGTCCCAAATAGTATAAAATAATAAGGAAAACCCACTATGTAAGGTTGGCTAATCTGAAAGCGCGTAGGCTCTGTTTAATTATTTTGAGACCAGCTATTAGAAAATAAGTTTTGGGTTTTTTTTTCATTTTTTTTCAATTTGAATATTATTATATGTTCAGATTACCTTCGGTTTCCCATGGTATGATTACCCGGATTTCTTCTCTACATACAAATACTATTTTCGATTTCTGAAAGATTTCCAGATAGGACAGTCTGCCCGCTCTAAAAGACGTTCTATAGATAACTGTAGATCTACCTTGTAACAACCAACTACTCAGTCATCAATATTTACACGTGGACAGTGTACTGTGCAGTCAGTCTGTTGATTATTTTTGTTCAGAAAGGCATTGTTTTCAGTTTGAAAAAAAACCCCACCAATTCCTTCTATCCTTGTTATTGTTGTTGCTGTTGTTGTATTGTTGGTAATGGAGATGGTGGTGGTGGTGGTAGTGGTGGTTATTGACTTTTGTGCGAGCTTAAGTTTTGTTCCAAAAGATATGAACTAATCTGCAATGGAAAAAAAGCACTTTCTTTAATATTCAAAGAGTTCAATTCAATTTCACAGCCACAGACACCCAACCTACACCTTACGGCTAACTCCTATCCCAGGCAATATAAAAGCGAAGGAATCATAAAACAGAGAAATACTGCCATTGTTTCAGTCTGTAATTTATATACGAAATGAACGAGACAGTTAGAACTAACATACAGCACTTCATTTTATGGCTTGAGACATTGTAATTCTTTGCAGATTTAGAGTACCACGCTGCGGCTGCGACGGCTGTTAGACTGAGACACTAAGGGTCTCGCTGGAGCTTTCTTTGTTTAACAAACACACTTTTTTCCCCAGCGAGATCAAAGGCGGGTAGCGTACATCCTGCATTTATCCCCTATTTCCGGTTGAAATTGTTGTTAGGAGTACGTCAAGTCGATTAAATTTTTTTTTTCAATGCGTGATGACGTAATGATTGTTGTGGGATAAAAAGTGTCTATCATTGCAAAAAAATGCCTGGACGTGTTGAATTTGGTGTAATTCTTATCACTCTACACTTTTTTATGTGTCTATGCGTCATGAGGGACAGAAACTTGTCTCTCGTTGCAAAAAACAATATTCCTGGACGTGTTGAATTTCATGTAAATCCTATCACTGTCACACTTTATTGTGTGTGTCTTTGAGTCATGAGGCTCCGAAAATTGTCTATCATTGCAAAAAATATTCCTGGACGTGTTGAATTTCATGTGAATCTTATCACTGTCACACTTTGTGTTTGTGTGTCTTTGCGTCATTTCCAGCTGCTTTTGGGCTCATAAGTTTACTGCCTATTATGTCTGATTTATTTTTACAGAACTGTTTTTTAAGATCTGCCGCTTGCTTGATTTAACGCAGTATCTTATTTCTGGAGAAATGTACTTTGGAGAGAATACCGGCGCATGTTTAAGAAACTCCACAGACCATCATGAGAACTAAAAAGAATAATGTTATGGCAAGGAACTGTAGAAGTTGAGGGGGTGGGGGACTGAGGGATGGGGAGAGACGAGCAGGGAGTGTGATTTGAGAGAGAGAGTGATTACAGTAGTAATGTCATGTTTTGTGTGTTAGTTTAACTCTTGAAAGACTGGGTGTCAGCTGGATGAGAAAGTGGTAGATGAGTGGCAATAATTTGCATGAGGAACATGTATGCGTCTTTGCGTCTGTATCATGTTGGCCTATGGCCTAATAAAACCTTTGAACTTGAACTTAAACTATGAAAATACCCCCATTGTGCATTCATCAATCGATGATGGAAATACAGTCTACAGGCGTGCAATTTAAACATGTGGAGTCACACCTCTCAACAGGCAAGGAAAGAAATGCATAATAAAATAACAATAATTACACAGAGAAGATATTCGTTCACAGATGTTACACTAGATACCAGCCTTACCTTTTTCTAGAATCATTGTAAATGCCCAAAGAAAGGAATGATTTAAGGAAGAACTTGGATTAAAATCTTATAGCAGTGGATTCCCCGAAGTTCCAGAAAAGAACCTATCAAATCAAGAATAAAAAAACTACAAGTAAAGTTCAAATTTGTGATATATGTATATATCATGACCGCTGCAAAGAACACAGTCAAAAATTCAGAAATGACGTGTTGTTTTTAGTAGTTGTGGTTTTTAGGTGTTTGGAGAGTGGCTGGATCACTATTTCGATGTAAACAAGTCTGAGAAAGCAATAAGAATTTATAACAACAGATTCCTTTTCTGTGGCTTTTGATCGCCATACAGCTGCGTTTGGCACCGATGCTAATGGGAATATGCAAAACATAGCTGTCATCTTAGCAAGAATGTAATTCAACTTTTAGAACAGATAAATCGCGTCGCTCTTTTATTAGAGGACTAATTTCTGTATCTAATCATTATTACTGCAAAATGCATGCACTTTTTTGAGCTGGCAGTATGGTCACTCACGGTCTCCCGCTCAAAGAACGGCGGTACAAACTGGTCAAGAAAACAAGCGCACCATACAATCACCTCATTTACTACCTAATTGTTTACCATACTAAGCAGCAAATGAAGATGGGGAAAACCCGGAAGTTCTATCATGTGAAGTGATGTGCATGTGGCATTAGAATGTCAGGAAGCAAAGGGTCAAAATCGGAGGCGTTCACTATTTAAGGATTTTTTTTGTTATGTCGTTGACAGCAATTTAGAGAATACTATGTTCTTAGTAACTAAATTTGAATTCAGTCTAATGAACCAAAAACAAAAAAAGGGTGAACTGCTCGTATGTATATAAACAAAATCAACCATCACGCCAAATCGGCACACCTTCTGGACACGCCAAAGAAAGGAAAGCTCAGACCACCAAACTTCTATCGACCTCAGAAATGCGACCAGATAGGGTTGCTGACAGTTAATTTACGATACTCTCGTAGAGAAGAGATTTTGTTGTAAATTTTACTGGTCGCTCATTCACACGGCTCAGTGTCTTGGGGTTGTAGGGTACCGACTGTCACCGACCGCTTTCACGGGGGACATTTTGTCGTTACCCTTCTCTGCTTTGCCCAACTGGAACTGACCTAATTTCCCTTGTGTGACCTACTTCGGTTGCTTCAAGCGCCATACAACAATATAATGATTTATAATGATCATATTTAACTTAGCTGACGATGACGTTGTTTTTTAACCATGATATCAAGTGGTAATATCGTCCTGATACACATTTTTATAGTTAGATTCCAACGTGGAGTATCTAATGCTGTTTTTCTGAATCTACAATGCACTCGTTTCAATAACATAATGAAGGGAATGATTTTTATATTGCAGGTATCTCAGTATCTCTTCAATCCCTCGAAAGAATCAGCCGAGTGAATTCTTAATGTAAGCCTTGCAAGCCAACTGAAGTTACATTTTGCTGGAGGAAATGGGAGGAACAAAATATATTTCTGAGCACTGCAGCCTATTCAGTTTGTCCGAATTGCAATGGACATAATTAGAACTGGACATCTAAAGAATCGCAAAGGCTTAACATCAAGAACAATGTGAACACCAAAGACTTGGAGGCGACACTGCACACGCATAATATATGGGCGACTGGGAGAAGAAATATAAATGTGCGTATGTGCATGTGCCAGGGAACAAAAGAGGGAACGAGAGATAAAGAGAGAGAGAGAGAGAGAGAGAGAGAGAGAGAGAGAGAGAGAGAGAGAGAGACATAGTGAGGAAGAGGGAAAGAGAGAGGGAGAGAGAAGGAGAGAGTATGAGATAGACAGAAGGACCACATTATGCAAGTTTCTGCGTTGTATTTTGACTGTATAATATGTCATGCTATCTGTCACATCTTTTGCGACTTTGTGCTATTCTAGGTAGACTACCGTTCTTCAGTCAGGGCCAGTAAAATCAGTCTGAATCTGTGTCTGATGACGTTCAGTAAACTCAACGCTGAGATCATGATTGAAAGTGTTTAGATTCTATCCAACCTTATGGCAGCCTATAAAACTGTCAAGGTAATTTGTACATGCAAAAGAAAAAAAAAATAGTTGAGAATTTGAGCGGTAACGATGGGCTCTCTTAGTATCGTAACTCTGCATGTTGAACGCTACTAAGGGGACGTGTGGCACCGATGTACTAATATAATTCTTACCATGATTAGATATGCCAGCGTTAATGCGCAAGCTCTCAGCTGTGTGCATTGACTTGTCTTAAACCCAAGCCGTCTAATCGCAGCCTCCGCTTAAACGCAGCGTTTTCTGCACAACAAAATTATACATTTCTATATAAAAATCCCTGGATAATCGTAATTTTACTTAATCACATCTTCTTGTATGCTACCAAGAAGTTGCGATGAAGTCGAGATGACTGTATTATAAATATTCTTTTCAATAGCTACGCCCTTAAATGCTGATCACACGGGGGTTTGCGTTTGATGGAGCGTATGCACAATTTCCGGGTTAGGTCGCGTAATGAACCCGGAAGTCAAACAATGGGTAAATGGTTGGCACAGTGTTATGCAAGGGCATCAGAAAGAGACAGGTATGCACAAGATCTGCAGTAATCCAAGCTTTACTTTTCTTTTCACTCATCACACCTTCTGTTTTCTTATTCTTGGAACACATGCCTGAAGGCAACAATTACGACCTCCACCAAGTGGTACAAGCAAATTCATCAGGAATCACTATAGCCAAATGTGTATCTGGATATCAGGCAAGTGAGGGAATTTGTTGTGGCCATTAGACGTCAAAATCGCGGAAATCTGGCCTCGTACCTTCGTTGTGCATTCAAATAGCGGAATGAAGCATATCTTTCGGAAGAGGAAACCACAAGAAGCAAGACGCATGCATTCCATTATCGTGCGAAATCAAAATCGCTGAAGGTGTATTTCGATGTCTCTCATGATATATGAATTCTGAATGTTAAGCATGAGTTTTGAAAGAGGTAGATATAGATTAAGTGCAGGCTAAGACAGATTCGCTTAATCGTACTTTTTGTCTAATCACAGTTTTTACAGAAAACAAAATCTCTATTAAAAAAAAACAACCAACAACTCAGTACTAATGGTGCCGTTCATTCATAACATTCCACATATATAATAATAACTCCGGTAAAGACCTAAGCCCTCATTGCTGACGGAACCTAGAACTGAGGACTTAGATCTAAACCTCGGCATTGACCCGGATCGTTCATTCATCATCCGATTTATAGATTGCAGAGCACGACTCCTACGATCACTATCTCCCCCTTCCACAACTCTCAAACCCCCTCTCCCAAACTTTCACCCCACCACCCTATTCCNCCCCACCCCCTCACCAACCCCATATCTCAGATTTGTCAGATTTGCAAGATTCTTAATTACAGTTCTGGTGGTTAGAATATCTGCTGATTGATTAGAGATGTGGGAAGCCAGGCAAATGAGAAATAAGCAAAATCACATGTGGTCTAAGAGATTTTTTTGTCTGTTTTGTCTGGAGTTCTATATCAATTTATATCCTCAGACTCAACCCAGGAAAATTATTCTCTTCAGACAGGTTCATCTGCAGCAACGGAGAAAAAAAAATTACAGGGAGTGTGTGGTATAAGTTTTCATTTCATTAAAATTTCGAAGATAAGTGTAGGCTTTAGGACCATGTTCTTGATAAAGTCTCAAGTGCTACACATGGTAACCATCATCAGATTCAGTGAGATAGGAAAACCACTTCACATGGGGATAGAAGGTTTGTGCTATTTGTTTTCGTTGTTGTTGTTTTGGGGAGGGGAGGGGGGAAGGAGGAATCTCAGGTGTAGACTTGATCAGGATTTTTTTTTTCACTAAATAAACAAGAAATAAACTATAACAAACAGTTCCAGCAGAATGCTTCATCAGATTCTGCAATCTAATTCACTAGCCGGAATAGATATAAATACAGTGGAGGACACTAAATACGGACACGTTTGGTATGTAAACACGGATACTGAGTACAGTATTTATGGTCCCGATTTTTCTAAGGGTAGTTATGTGGTTAATACACATTTCTGTTAATAAGTACACAATTAGTGGGTCCCATTGTGTACGCTTTATCCGCGCTCCGCTATATGTCAAGGTGATCCTGATCCTGAAAAGTTATGACACTTTTTGTTATGATTATGATACAGAATTTATTCTGCAGATTACAGTGGATGTATGCAGAAAACCGTTCCAAGAGGTGTATTGCTTAAGGTCTTTGACACCTATTGTTTTTTCTTCTGTTGGCCCTATTAACATTTTGTGTTATTCTACATATATCACTGTGATTTGGGGAAATTTCTTCCAGGGAGGTTAAAGTACTTCTTTTACCCGATCTTTTAACGGGAAGAAAAATGGGGGTCATCACCCAAAATTTTTCACAAATGTCTTTCGCAAAAGATCACCTCAAATTCTGATTTGGTGACTTGGTCCCCAATTTTTCATTTGGCTGGTTTTGACCGCGTGTGAATACATAGACCTACACATTTTATTTTTTTATCTAGAAGGCTCAAATTGCACCTGAAACTTTAAAATGGAATGTTTTACTTAGATCACAGGTCATTTTACATATTTCTACACCCTAACACTGTCCGGCAGGGTCCCAAAAAAGGGGGATTTTATATATTAGCGGATTAATTGGGTTGTACACAATGAGCGATTTGCCCTTCTAATAGGTGTCACAAACCGTAATGATGAGCGAAGAAAGGGAGCTAAAGACTGTGCACGTTCATAATCTTCTTGTTGTGTATGTGACCACTGTACGTAGATCTTTATTATTTTCTGTGTCGTGTGCTGTCTTATTTTCAATGTATACACTCTGTTGTTCCCTCATGTACTAAAGCTGTGGTGTGAATTTCAGTCATATAAACTTTTTAAACTTACTGCACTAATTTCTGAACTCGTTAGCCTGTATGTAAGATATGTTCTTTATTGGTGACCTAATGACCTAAAAGTATCTATATATCGTACCCATCATAGGAGTCCGGAACTTCCGGAACGTACCGGTACGTGTCAGGATTGTTTGGAACAGTGGGTGGTGACGTTACATATGTTTGCCGTACATAGAGAAGGGGTTAAACTTCTCTCTTTACCTTTCCCAATCTCTCCTTCAATGAACAGCAACATCTTTTATCTATGTATGCTTAAATATGTCTCTATTAGGATGTTCAAGAGTTTATCCGTCTGTCCGATTGTCTGTCTATTTTTATGATTGTCTGTTCATTTATTTTAAAGCTGTCTGTCCATTTTTCTGATTGCCTGTCCATTTTTCTGGTTGTTTGTCCATTTGTCAGCTTATATACTGTCAAACGGTGGATATATGACCATTGACCATTTTTTTTTTTTTAGTGGAAAAGAATTTGTGAAGTTGAAACTGACAAGTTCATTTTCACCCAACCCCATCACTTCACATCTAGACTATTTATCTACCGTCCCATGCTAGTTATTTATTTACCTTATTCAGCATCATCGCGCTAGCAGTGTGTTCATTGTGCACTCTGCCGCCTCTTACACCCTAACAGCGAGAAAATTTTGCCACCCTCGACATTGCATGCAGCTTTCTCTGGTTGTCAAACAAGTGAGAAAAGGGGGCGGAGATAGACCGTACTTTTGAATGGGGTATGCCGGCTTAAAAAAAAAAAGAAAACATTGTCGGGTGTATATACTTTAGTTTTCTTTTTCTAGCCTGTCGATTCGCCGGGTTGAATCTTGAGAGGGTTGCACCGTATGGTTGAAGCCTTGGAGTCAGACCAGACTCGAAAGTACGAGGTGAGAGAACATGATGAAGTAGATAGGAGAGTTTTGAAGTAGATTCGTAGTTGTCATCATGCCTGCAGCTGATTCCACTTAATCGCCTTTCGCTTAATCACGAATTCCGATTAACCATGATATTTTCAGATGAACCAGATACTTTTCTTTTTATCTAAAAAGTCAGTGGATAAACGTAATTCTTAAGTCAGTGCTTTTCCCCCATCCTTTCAAAGAACTGCTTATTTAGTGATGTTACCCCATAAGGTCCAAAAGGGTCTTCCATAGCTTGGTAGTGATCTCTCTTTTCGTAGAGTCTGGTGCTTCTGTTACTTGTAACCTGTGTCCGGTAACAACGTCACCGCACTACGAACAACTCCATACAAGCTCCGTTCCCCGTTTCAGAAGCGAGCGAAGACTCGTTCCACTAATTGTCCAGGTTGTTATCTGGTTGTGGATTCTTCTTTCCCTTCTATCTTCTCCGTATGGTACTCCTGATAGGTCTACAGGAGATACAAAGATGTCTGTTGCACCTGGCGGTAGATGCTTTAGAGTCTCTCTGCTTTGCCCATGTGGTATAGGTGGGCCTTAGGCATACAGTGTTATGTCCCCAATCTAAAGCTGATTCTCTGATCCTCTCGTTGGAGTTGGTGGAGAAGCCGTTTCATGAACTGGTATTCATCATGTTCTTCTCTCCATTTCTGTCTCCCAGATGGTTTTAACGATCGCTTTAAATGGTTTCTTTGAATAAGATTGCTTGTCACAAACTGTAATGCTAAGGCGATAATTTTGAAGCCTATTTCTTTTGTGTCCATTCCTGTCAAATATGTAGATCTTTACGACTGTGGTAGGCTTCTCCAACTATTGATGTCCATATGCTACCCTATGTGATTACTGGTCACAGAGTGTGATACTGTAATAATTATTTCGAAGCCCATCTCTTTTGTGTTCATTCCTGTCAAATATGTAGAGCTTGTGCGTCTGTAGTAGGCTTCTCCAGTTCCTAATGTCTTTTTGCTACCCTATGTGATTACTTGTCACAAAGTGTAATACTATAACAGTAATTTCGAAGCCCATTTTTGTGTGTATGTGTCCTTTCTTGTCAATTATGTAGATCTTGTACGACTGTGGTGGGCCTCTCAAATCAAATTCTTGATGCCCCTATACTACCCTATGTGAGTGCTTGTCACAAATTCTAATACCATAATTTAGTTTGTATCCATTCCTGTCAAATATGTAGATCTTGTACAACTATGGTGGGCTTCTCCTATCCTTGATGTTCCTACACTACCCTGGGAAACGCAAACTGAGGAACTCCCGCCCACTCCATTTTTTGTTGTTAATCAAGTACACGAAATGACAGTATTATACACGACTGAATGTCCTGAATGAGCGATTGTTTAACAACTCCATGATGTGTAATTTCATTTTAGCTTAGACGTCCAACATACGTCGAGAATGAATCTCCCCAGAGGCCAAATATGAGAAGTCTTCAACTGCCGGGGTTGAGGCGGTAGACACAGTTGGTTAGAAAGGGAAGGGGTGGTGGAAGTGTTACGTTACAGAATGAAGTTTCGTACAGCGGCATTGATGATTTTTGGGGGTGAGGATGGGGGGTGGGGGGTGAGGATACGTGATGAGAGCACAATCAGTTCGGGGTAGGGGGAGATCACACATATTATATTATAATGATGAAACACCAAAAACAAAAACGCAATGAGGGCAGGAGTGTGGAACACAGACTTTTCATGACGGAGGGAGGGAGGGAGGGAAGGGAACCCACATGACCCCCTCCCCCTTCGACAATCCCACTGTCTACGCCGCTGACCCCGTATTATAGCCCCGTCTTTTGCTCGCATTCTGCCCGCGGAAATTATTATGCCAACACCGTCTTGTTCGTTATTGAAGAAATTGCTTGTCGCACAACCCAGGCCTAAACGATCTTTTATACCATGTTTTCTTTCGGTCTTTTATCCTATTTATGAAAAGGGCCCTCTTTAGCGATCGGTCGAGAACTGAAATGGTGCGAAGTCCTCCTCTTTTCACGGTCGGGGGCCGAGCATTTTTCACGGCTCGTCTCAAGTGCTTCGGGCCCTCACAGGTGCCGTGGTCATGCCCCTGCTCTGTCTCTTACGGCAATGATGTCGTTGAAATGTGTATGGTATGTATGTGTTAGAAAATGGGAAGGTTGTTTCGAGTGTGCGGTATGGTAGTGAATGATGCATGCTCTGATCAGGAGACAAGTGTATTATCGTTGGCAGCTGTTATAGACAGATTGCCTGTCTCAGAGATCTAGGCAGTTTGCAAGCTTAAATTGGGCTGTTAGTGTTAGTGTGCTTTTTGCGAAACAGTCATCACCTGTGACAGACAAAGTTATGTGACAAAGTCATTGGTTAAAACATAGCAACAAAGCTTGAGATTGGCATCATTTTCTTACGGTGTCAAATACAGTTTTCCCTTCTCCTGATAAACTTTTTCATATGAGACAGGCAAACTGCTCTGGTTGTGACGAGATGGATAGTGGTTTATTTTAACAAACTAAAAACTGGAATAAGTGTAAAGTGGCCTTGGCTAAATTCGAAACAAATTTACTTCATAGGCTATGTAATGCATCCCCCCCCTTCCTCTACCACCTTCCCCACCCCCTCGAATAAACATACTTACGTAGGCTTTGTATTCACACCTACACACACTGACACACATTATATGGAATTCAAAGAATAACTATCTATTAGATCAGCAAAAGTCTGAAAGAAAATGAGCATTTTGATTGTTCATCTTGAATAATGTGAAAACGTAAAAGTATTTCCGGCACTGCTTCCCTATGTGTTTCCCGTTTAAGTCTTACGGCCGCATGTGATACAATTATGTCTCTGCTACTAAGGATGCATTCAGCACTGACGCACTGATAGAGGTTTTACGGCCGTAAGAGATCCCATCGTCAATGCGCAAGCTCTCAGTTGTGTGAAAAGGCTTAAAATATTAGGTGGCTTCATTTCCTGCCAAAATTCTCAAAATCCGTCTGATCTTGGGACATTTTTCTATGTCAATTTTAAAAAAAAATGGAAGAAGAGCTCCACAACATTACGATAAATATTATGGTTCATAATATGTTGATAAATCAGTGAGGGTAAAGAAGCTAACAAAGCCAGCAATGCAAAAAAAAAAAAATATCAACAGTGGTATCTTCATATTTTAAACTGTCTATGAAAGAAGAAAAAATTATAACAAACCGCAAACTCAGTCACGAAATCCCGATGGAACATTAAACTTGCTGGAAATCCGAGTCTGAGAACATGGTCATGTTCAGAGGTAACGGCACGTTCAAAGACCGGGGTTCCGGATACGGGTGGCTGATTTCCTTTTGTATTGATGAGATACATCGAGTAGCACGTAAACCTATGAATGAACTAACAACATTTTCATTCAAATAAAGGTAGAAAGGTTGTTCGCTAGGACCCGGAGATGAAGGGGGGTACTTGATGAGACGAAGTGAATGAATGAGTGAATGAATGAATGAATCGATCAGTGAGGAAGATTACAGAGAAGCAAGTGAAGGAGTGAATGAGAGGGATTGCATAAAGATGGATGAATGAAATGATAACTTAGGGTAGGCCTAAATGCTGCCGAAAGAACGGAGCAAAAAGTTTGAGTGACCAAGTAAATGAATGAATGAATGAATGAATGAATGAATGAATGAATGAATGAATGAATGAATGAATGGGCTTCGCAACAAATTGTGAGTGGCTGCATTGTTTCAGACTGTCTCACCTCTCGCCTAAGACTCTGTTGCAAATTTGGCACGTGAGCTCAGCATTGGGAATGAATGGATACTTCATTAAGGACACCACAAGGGGGCAAGAAAGACAGACTTAATACATGTATTAAGAGAAGAAAAAGTCAGGCCTGGCCAACGATTTGGTCCGTGAGTTCATGACATCCGGGAGGATTTTCTTTTGTCCCCGCCTCACTTTGAACCGGTTCAGACTTACGTGTACCTGTTAAGTCTAAGTCGTGCTTCGGCATCATTTTCAACTTAAGGATTGTCTTTAATTCTTTTTTTTTTTTATTTCTTCAGTTTTGGCGTTTCTTAAGCGAGTCGAGCTGTGTTCAATTTGTGATTTCTAAACAAGCCTGGGCTGTCTTCGTCTTGTACTTCTTAGCATATCTGATTCAGCTCTAGCGGGGAATAGCCTGCATCCCCTTCTTTCCCCCAGAATTATTCGGAGTTTGATTCAAAGCAGGCCAGAAGCGAACTTCCTCATTTCTCTCCTCTTCATTTGCCTGGATCCAAACTCTACATTCTGCCTAGTCTCTTCTTCCACGATTTCTTTTTTAAATATTCTTCATTTCTCGACAGACAGACAGACAGACAGACAGACAGACAGACAGACAGACAGACAGACAGACAGACAGGCAGGCAGGCAGGCAGGCAGACAGACAGACAGACAGACAGACAGGCAGACAGACAGACAAGCAGGCAGGCAGGTGACAGGCCATCATCATATTGCACAATTCGAACTAGATCTAGAATCAGATATGAATTTCACTATCTATGACGGGGTATGCACAATGCTATCAAACTTTACGCCCTGCCAGTAACCACAGGACATACTACTGATGGTTTAGGGGTTTTCCCTTTGTAACCGCCAGTGCGTAAAGTTAAACAGCATTGGGCAGATGATCCCGAGTTTGTAAAGTGCATTATGATCGTAACACCAGAAGATGAAATTATTTTTTCATTTCCATCCTCACCTCAACTATAACGGCGGCCTAGAAGAGATCCGAGATTCAAAACTGAAGCTCTCTATTAACTATATTACAGAAAAAGTCAATACAAATACGATGATAGCACTGTATGGCCATAAGGACATGCTGGGAGGACTTGTAGGTAAGATTATCAGCTGGACATGTGAATCCACTTTGAACAGTTAGACTTTCAAGTGATGACATCAGCATTCAACTAATAAAAATAATTATAGTAATAATCATGCGGTTTATGAGTCTCATAAGAATATTATCTAGGATGATGCCCACTCACGCGACTTCACAGTATTATTACCCCCAGCAGGCCAGGTCACTTTCTCAACTCCCTGGGGAGGATACAGTTCCCCTGCCATTTACAGGCGCCGATCACTAGCATTCTGACAAGATCTTTCACTGTCTACAGCCAGATAACCATTTTACAGACGGTTGGACCGAGGACAATGTGAATGAAATGCTTTCCCAACACACCTGCAACTCGACAATGGTTGGGAATCGAACCCATGATCTTTAGATCTTGAGTCCAACGCCGCATCCATTCGGCCACTTTACTCCACATTAAAGAAAAAAAAAAACTGAAAGAAAGGTTGGCTGACTGATTAATGGTATAAAGGATCAGTGGTCATCGAGGACTGGCTACTCCATTCGGAGACATTTTCCAGATTATGTATATTACTTGTTTGTATATTGGACTTCGGATGTTTTGTTTTTTTTTCTCTATTCCTGCGTTGGTGTTGGTGGAAGAAAAACCAGATTTTCAGGACGAAACAAAAACGTTTCCGCCTATATTTACGTTGGGTAAAATCGGCAAAACACCTCTTCCCGTGTGTGTGTATGTGTGTGTGTGTGTGTGTGTGTGTGTGTGTGTGTGTGTGTGTGTGCGTGTGTGTGTGTGTGTTGGTGTGTGTGTGTTCCTTTTAATTATTTCAGGATGTACAATTCTGATCGCCCACCGACGGAGTTCATCTACGGTGCGTTTCGGTGCGTTAGATATCCTATCGTCTCTAAAGCATTGTGTGTCTCTCTCACTGTGACAATGGGGCCCTGTAGATTACTAGATATCAATCACTAGTCTGTGCCCTGTGAATTTGCATCTCAGATGTTTTGATACCATTCAAAGAATGGGGAGTTATCCTTCTTAGCCTTGGTTCGGTGAAGTTTTAGAATTTTTTTTTTTTTGAAACGTTCTGGAAACAAGGCTACGAACAGAATTAAGACTAGTTTTCTTGTTTGTTTTTTTTTTAATTTTCGTTCGCTGATTGATTGTTTGGTAAGTTGGTTGGTTGGTTGGTTGGTTGGTTGGTTGGTTGGTTGGTTGGTTGGTTGGTTGGTTGCTTGCTTGCTTGGTTGGTTGGTTGGTTGGTTGGTTGATTGATTTGTTGGTTAGTTGCTTGATTGCTTGGCTGTATTCACAGTCCTCTAGAAACGGTTACTCTATTAAAAAACTCCCAAAGAACACAAAACTAATTATTCTAGGTAAAGAACGTCAGGAATGAGCTGAATATTTTGGCGGGTTTTT
>JAWQUT010000338.1:702212-720845 GCA_033807755.1 Ellobium chinense
ATTGCCCATATTATACTCAAAATGACCGTCAATTCATACTTCATACTCGAAAACGATCTAACTAACGTGGCCCAGATCTTCTTAAGACTTACTATTTCTTGAATCACGAAGACGACTCCAGGAAACGCATTTCTAGAGTGTAGCGAAATAAAAACGAAGACGGATTAATATGTGCCTTGCAAAATGTCCTCCTGTCTGTGCAAGATAATGGTCAGAATGCTAGTGATCAGCGCTTGTAAATGGCAGAGGTACCGTATGCTCCCTAAGGAGTTGAGGAGGTCTTGGAATGATCAGGCCTGCTGGGGTAATAATAACAATGTGAAGTTGCGTGAGCGAGCATTATCCGGGAAACAGGAATTATTAACTGCATAATTATAATTATTAGATTATCCAGATGCTCTCCTGTCTAGTACTTAATTTAAATTTAGGGGTAGAGAAGGGACGTGGAAGTATCTGTGGGTCAGTTCCTAGACACTATCATTGTGAAGGAACTCTTTCATGCGTGCCTTCTCTTTCCTAACCCTGTCCTTAAACCTAACATCAAACACTAATTGGAGAATTCCTGGATATAGCCAGAATAAACATCTTTTGAGGAAAGGATTTATCGTTTTCAAAACCTTTTAAAAGAAAATTGAGTGATTCCTTTTGAATATATAGCTCTTTGCTTCAACAAAATCCTTGCTTTTGCTTTGTCAATGGAATATTCAGTTTCACAAAAGAAAAAAACACTGTTGGTTGATGAGTATAGACATGTAGATCACGAAAACACAGTAAAGTCATATTGGCAGGAAAAGCATCTTAAGCCCTTTTGACATAAGACGTTAGTATTTGAGTCTGTGAAGCGTACTTTATAGAGGCGTGGATTCCCACCCCTCCTTCTCCTTACCCAATGTTTGCGCCCCTGAAGTACAGAGAATGACAAGACAAGAGAGAAGAGCGACAGCGTGGGAATGGAAGAAGTGGGAAGAATTTGATTGAGGTGTTGATAAGTAGACACGAGTCTTTGTCAGGATTTCACCAACAAAACTATTAAATGTTGACCTGATTTGTCTGGCATGAAGCTCAACTTAACCCTTCGTAACCCACTCTACTCAGAAGAGTCTGGCACCAGCGAATATCGGTTCGATACTCAGGGATCCGGGCCATTCCATGGTGGTTCTACATGTTCGATCAGTTGCATGGAAAACAATACTAGGAGTTAGGAAATACCTTGTGTGTCAGTAGGCCTACGGTCTTAATTTCTTAAGCTAATCCTTCGGGATTATGGAACAAACTGGGATTAAAAGGAGCTGTGATTATCCAGAAATATCAATAATTCGTTCAGGAGAAACAGTAATCTGGTATCTGAAAATACTCGGATTAACTGAAGTCGACAGTCTTAAAACACCAAAGCCACAATAAAAACATGACCAGTTTGAATAAAAGTCTCCTGGGCTGCTGGCAAATCGAAGTTTTTGTGCAACTGAAGAGGACATGTTCAGTGGAACCGCCTGACTTTAATTTGAGCACAAGTTTGTTTTGAAGGATTTAAGTGGCAAGGGTTATCTCTCTTATTGGCCAAATACTTTGCGCAGCGTTCGAACGTGAGGCTGATGACATTTTTGTCCCAGTGACATCTGGTATCCTCACCGAAATGACATGTTTTTGCTTTCTCAACACCCAAATTTTTGGCAGGGGTGATGGTAACTATAGCGGGTGACTGTGGCAAGCAACGTGGCCAGACTTCGACGATACGAGAGGAGTGAGTGGAGGTAGGAGAAATAAAGATGCGTCCTTTCAGAGCTATGTTGGAATATGCACACATCTGCAGACCTACCATCTTATCTTGGTTATTTGTAACTGAAAGAGAGAGGGAGAATGAGAGAGAGAGAGAGAGAGAGAGAGAGAGAGAGAGAGAGAGAGAGAGAGAGACATTAATGTTGAATCTGAAAGGCAGAATGACAAACATGATGAATCCGGTAAAAAAAATGAGAGAGAGAAAGAAAGCGAGAAAGAAGAAACTGGAAAGTAGGCTGTGAAAGAAAGAAAGAAAGACAGACAGAGAGAAAGAAAGAAAGAAAGAAAGAAAGAAAGAAAGAAAGAAAGAAAATTCTTTTATTCGGGCTGATGAGGAGGAATTGGGGAATCTCCGCTTTGTACAATTATACACTACACTCACGAAAAAAAAAATCTCTTCACCCATCCCTATTATTCCTTCTCATCCATCCATTCTCATTTTCCACCAAAAGCTTCATTCAACTCCGCGTCCTCCCCATCCCCTCCCTCTAAGCTCTATTCTCCTCCTCTTCTTCCNTCGTTTCGTGCGTTTGGCATCCAAATATTTTTCAATTTTCTCACACTGCATTTTTTTCAAACCAGTCAGTTGCCTAAGTTAAACTTATGATAGGAAAAAATTCCGGTTATCGGGGAATGAAATTTGTTTTCAAACAGTGGAACACCTGTAGCGGTTTATCTTCCTCACGGAAATTATTGTAGCGTAAAGGAATAGCAGTTAAAACTAGTAGTAGAAGTAGATCTTGTTGTACCAAACAGACAAGCACGCATTCCCACCAACCAGCTGACAAACCAATAGACAGACTGCAAGACAGATACGCAGATAGACAACAAGAGAGATAAACAAGGAAGCAGATAGACAGATAGGAGGAAGACATACAGAAAGGCAGGCAAACAGGTTGTTAGGTAGACAAACACACCGATATTCAGACATACGCAGATACAGAATGCTAGGCAAGTATTCAGATTCTGCAGACTGTCAGACATTTAGATAGATAGAAAGACAGACTTTCAGAAAGCAAAACAGACAAGCCGGCATACAAACAAACGAAGAATCAAACAAAAAGACAGGCAGACAAGCACACAGACAGATAAGAAGGAAAGCAGGGCGACAGATATTTTACACACACACACACACACACACACACACACACACACACACACACACACACACACACACACACACACACACACACACACACACNCACACACACACACACACACACACACACACACACACACACACACACAAAGAATTCTTCCTGTACACGCCGTGTAAAGTACATAAACATTACTCAACAATATCAAACCTAGACAAAGGCTGAGAACACAGATTTAAAACCCAGCGTGTGTCGACTAGGAGCGAATACAATCTCTTCCTGATCTTGTTGGTGTCTGATGCGATGTAGATATGGTATGAATGATGCTCAAATCCCCCCTTGAACACCAAAGAAATAACTGCTCACTCGAAATGCATTCGCATCTTTCAGCAGGGCGCACACGCTCGTGTTAAAGCCCTCGCCTCACGCGCTCACCTAAAGCGCAGAAGTCTCAGTAACAGATACCGCTCGCTGACGTGAACAAACAAACAACTGGTAAATAAATCTTGTCGTTGCTACTGAAACCTTTTTCACAACAAAAACTCCTGGGGCAAATGTAGAAATGCCGTATGAATAAACCGAAAATAGAGGGCTGTGACTCTGGAATGTTTCGCGCTGCACCGTGTAAATTTTTCAGCATTTTTTAAAAAAATTGTTTCTTTTCTTTTTAATGAGGCTTCTTTATCAGGATAAGGCGAATTTTCCAGTTAATAGCATGTGGGAATATTTAACATCTGTATTTTAATAACAATCATCGTTTTAATTAGAGAGACTATTGAGCTAATTGGAGCAACTTGCGAATTCACAAAACCGGCTTGAAATGGTATGTTATTCGCTACTTCATTTCTATGCTCGGTAAAATTAATTCCATGCACTTAGAACTACATATCTTATTAAATAAAGATTAATTATTAGACCCAATACGTTCATCAAACTGTGGTCAAATTTCATGACTCAATTGAAAACTAAAGAAAGACTAGAACATATTTTAAAGAAAAACCGAAATATATTATACCATACTGTATTAATGAGGAAATTATGTTTAAGGTTTTAGGGTATTAATGACATTTAAAATGCACATGTAAATCTTTTTCATTTCCCATAGAAATACTAGACTAGTCTATAATATTGCATACCTATCTATATTTATATCTATATCTATATTATTATATATATTATGATTTTTTTCACGTCCATTGAGGCACTTAGTTTACCCTTCTCAACACCCCTTAAATTACAGTAGAATCAGGATATAAGAATATGCCTTGGTGCATAGAAGTATACTCATTAATGAGACATACTTAATATTGAGGTCCACCTAAATAATGAAATTATAGAATAATAATGAATCCGTGCATACGAAATTGATACTTCATAATAATGTATACTTATTAAAATGGTACTTTATATCGAAGATCCACTGAATGTAAGAGCCATTGAAAATTCAAAATTTCTTAATGCAGATCAGGGCTTTCCAGTGATAGGCTAAGTAGATTTAAAAAGCCACAAACTGATTGTAATTATTATTATTTCGTGAATTTTGCCACAAAAAAAAACATGTTCATGTTTTCTAAAAGTTATGCGCAAGCCATTTTTCTCTGTGCTACCCATGCTTCTGTTTATAGCAGATTCAGAAGCATAGAAAAAATGCGACTAACAAATGTCACTATTTTTTTTTTTAAAAAGCATGGTTGGATTCGCTTTATAGTAGTCAACTGTGCTATATATATATATATATATATATTTTTTTTTTTTTGTNTATATTTTGTAATCATGGAATAAATTATGAATTTGAATAACACGTCATTATTAAGTAATTGTCATTACAGAAAAAAAGCATAGCATTCTGTCAATAGATAATTGTTGAAATAAAGCGCAAGTTGTGACAAAGCGCACTGCGCCAAAGCGAATCTGACTTGAGGTCAAGATAGTTGAGAGCTTGTGCATTAATGATGGAATCATGTACCATCGTGACAGTTACATAAGTGCATCGATTCTGAATGCGTTCAAGACGCAGCTTCATGCAATTCTTACGATGGTAAGAGATCCCATCGTTAATGCGCAAGTTCTCTAGTGTCACCCTACCCTGATCAATCAAGTTCTACAGCTCGAAGTTGATTTGGAATCTAAACGTAACATTTCGATTGCTTTTGACGACGTTCCACCACTTGTAGACAGTAGACTTACTCCCTTCCATCAATGTAAACACATTTCAAAAAGAACGAAAAAAAGGAGGAGCAAGCATTCTTGTAGGGAGACATTGCGCATCCCTATAAAATACTCCACTCTGTTCCTTCTTAAATTCATCCCGTCGTTAAAGGTATGGTAAATGTTTAGACAAAGGGAATGGGGGCTTTCGATGCTGAAAATTGGTTTCCACGGAAGATTTTGCATCGCGAACTGAAAACTAATGTTTCCGGTTTTTTTCAACTTAAAGGTTCCGTAATTCCACCTTTGCCACATCTTATAAACATCTACATGTATCTTAAATGGGTTAAAATTTCATCATTTGTAAAATGACGAGAGCTGCGCTTAAGTAAAACAAGCAAGAAGGAACATGTTGTTTGAACATTCTTGCAGGCGAATGTAGAGTGGATGTACTCATTCTATGAAGGGCATTAATGTAAATAAACGGATAGAGTAACTAGGTCGGAGGAATGTTATGACAATGCAAACAAAAATTAAGATACATTGTGTGGAGAATTGTACACAACACGAAGAAGTGATAACAGAATAATGTCTGTAAGAAAGATAAACAAAGAGCATTGCATAAATCCCCTGTTATGCCTCGTTTACATTTGTTGCAGTCATTCCTGTATAGTTTATCCAAGCACTTATCACGAGATATCGGTGGGTTGTTTTTTTTCTTTTAAGCGTGAAAGAAAATAAGGTGTGTTTATACCCTGCTACACAATGCCAGAGCGAGAATGTGTTGTTTATTTCATTAAAAATAAATATATGTGTGCCTTTATCTAACAAATAAATTTTGTTTCGTTTTTTTTTTTAAATCTAGAAGTTCTTTTTATTTTTACAAAAGAATTTTGTTTCATTAAAAAAAAATCTAGCTGTTCCTTTATTTTACATAGGCTGCACCCATTAGACAACTCTCAGTTATTCTGTAATCAGTGTGTTGCTAGTCACAACTCCAGCAATCATTTTTCCCTCTTTCTACTTTTCCATTGTCACTGTCAGAGAAATATGAATGGTCGATATGGTCTGTTACTATTCTATAAGGTCTTTTTATCGGCTTGATGCGTCTTTTGTTTTCGGAAGCAAAATTTGATGACGAAACCCCACAGCTATTTTGCTTAAACCGGAAGTGAGCTTCATTAAAATTGACTAACTGAGAGCAGTCTTTTAGTGAATTACTTGTATATATCATTAAATTGCAGGGTTATGTTATCATTGAGGCCTACTCAATAATATATCCTGACAACAATAGAAACAAATGCAATAAAATGTCCTGACAGATAAGGAGGCAGCGTGGCCGTGAGGATTGTGAGTAGTTCTCACAAACTGAAGACTATCACTCAAATTTAATGTTTGTGAGTTCGAATCTTAAATTCAGCTTATATTGTGGTATCCTTGGCAAGACGCTTTACTCTCATGCAGGTCGTTGCAATGCGGCGATTGACAGTTGCCTTGTAATAGATGAGATTTCTGATATTTTATATTATCACGAACAGAATGCACTATATTACAGGGCATTGTAACAAGATACTGTCTACAGAGAAGTTTATGTTCATCATAATCTTATCTTTATTAAGAGCCATCTGAGATTCTCTACACAGGAGTTTCAAGATAAGTTCTTCACCCTCTGAAGAAGACCTTTTGGTAGAAAGCTTGGGGCTTGTATTATAAGATTTTTAGTATATATTTGATTAAACTGTTTTACTGATTTCTATGACGGGATCTGTTTTCACTATTTACAAACTGATTTTCACCCGTCCGCAGTCTCCACACTTTTTTTGCAGTTTCAAGATAGTTGAAGTTTTTCTGTTTCATGTCGACCATACTTGATGAATTCATTTATCCGCATTTTCTGCTTATTAGGTTTTATTGTATGTCGCTTTAATTGATCTATATAACAAATGAGGACAACTTAAGTTCTGCTCCATTTATAAATCTCCGTCCTTAGGAATTCATGTTAATATATTCCACTAACATTTCTAAGCACAATTATTACATGAACCCGCACACCCGATCTGTGTGAAAGGTACAAACCAATTTCCAATAATCATGGAAATACAACAGTGTCTAGAATCTACAACACGTAAGCAACAACAACTACAAATAGAAATCATCGGCTGTAACAATAGCAACAACAGTGACAAAACTACAACAACAAAAACAACAACAACAATAGCAACAGCAATGGCACACAACAACAGCAGATCACACTAGGGAACCATTCCCCAGATTCGAAAACGAGGGCATGGGTCATCTTAAATTATGCTCATAGCTAAATCAGCGTCCACTTTCATTATCTAGACAAGACAAGATGTTATGAAAATCGAGCCCTGGTGCTGTCTCTTTGCATTAAAATATAACTCACTGTTACCTAATCTGGCAATCACCAGGGAGGGAGAAAGTTTCAAAATTATTTTGGAGAAGTCTTAAATACAGTGGAAATTATTTTCTTCCGGAAAGAAAAAAGAATCAAGGGAGGTAAATTTTCTTTGCCAAAAACTGTGATCATTTTGCACAAAAATTGAGAAACTTGCATATAAGCTAATGATTGAAGAATGTTTCTATAGCATCAATTATTTTTTCAGTTTGAATTTTCATTTCCTACCATTATTAAAAAAAAAAAAGGAAAGGGTTAAAGAGGGTGGGGACAATTATGTTCCGTGCTGGATTTTTAAAAATTCTTTTTGCTTAAAGGGACAGGGTTCGATATTAGCTTCGTAGCCTAAAAAATGGATATCACTTTATCAAAAATTTTAAACTGCGTGCATTTTGTTTTCGTCTGACCATTTCTGAGAAAACACCGTTAGAATGTCGAGATTTTCAACTTGTGCACGCCGCCATTGCTCGTGCTGTCTGACGTCATAAAACGAGAAAAGCTAAGAGACGATTGATACTGACGTCTGTGCCAACCGTCTGGACCAATCCTCTGGCAAACTATCTCGCTTTCTGACGTCACGCTGGGTGACATTTCCGATAGTCCTACGATATTTTCTCAGAAATTGTCTGGCGAAAGGAAAAAAAATACATAGTTTAAATTTTATGAAAACATAATGTGGATTTATTACGACATGAAGCAAATAACGATCTCGTCCCTTTGAAAGACCGTATATTCGCATTAAAGCAGTAGGATAAACGTCTTCCAAACTAAAATTCCAGAATGGTAAGCTCACACGTTAAAGGTTTAGAAAGTTGTATTTGTTTACATTTGAGAAGAGGGGGTTTAATAATTGATTCATCCACTCTCCAGTTCCTTCCTATTTTTTATTTCACTGCGTTGGTTTATAGTGTAGAGATGAATGCCAGAAACACACAGGCGTACTGTAAATTTTCCCGTCCCAGCTTAAAACTCAGGATACAGCTTTATGCCTCGACCCACAAAATTAAAAAGGACAGCTTTATAAATTAGCATTCTTTAACAGCACCTTCCACTGAAGCATTTATATCACTTTTTTTTACTGTTATTACTTCCAAAAATCGCCGAGAAGAATTCCAGCAAATAACGTCCATGATGAGGTGCCGCTCGCCACAGGTGCGAGAGCCATTAAATCTGACACAAGTTGAGCGTAATTACAGTAAACTGAAGGCTTCAGAAAGAAAAGCGAACGCTACATGTATTAGAAATCTCATGCCTTAAAATTCTGTGAATGGATTTATGGAGATGAAAACGAACAACGCTGCACCTTTTTTGTTTGTTTGTTTGCTTGTTTGTTTGTTTGTTCGTTTTTTTTAATGCCACGGCTATCCTCTGCACATTCTTGTTCGTGATATTTCTTGTTTTGTGATTAGTGCAGACAAATATCTTGTAGTCAGTCAAAATGCGACTTAAGTCGGTATTTTTTGTTTAATTATACTGTTGGCATTACATGAAAGCCTAATGAGTACAGTTTCTTTAAGTGAAAATCTGTTAGGCCTAGCATTATTCCGACCAGGGATATGGTTCTTTGAAGTTGCCTGGGGTAACTCCATGTAATGTAATTGAAGAACAAATTTATGTTATTTTATTAATTCAATGTGCCTCACAAAAACACAAATTAATATAACCACAGCTAGTGAGTCAATATTTTTGGGTATAGAAACGAATTTACTCTCGATGTTCGCAACAAACAAAACCCTTGATACCGAATGGCTGTATTCTCATCATTCAGAGCAAGATATCTCAGATGTTACTTTAGCGACATAAGCCTCATTTTGACTGACTGCAAGACAAATGAAATTAAGGAGGGGAAGTTCCTACAGATCTTCAACCAAAAAGAAAAAAAACGGAGGGGGAGGAGAAAATGAAACGTGTATTCTATAATTGACATTTCCAGGTCGACCTCCCTCTTACTGTTTCAGCAACATTGCACCGACAAAAATAAACACTGGTGTCAGTAACTGACGTGGTGAAAACGAAAGCTACTCAGCATTGGGAAGCGGCGTAAACAGAAGGAGGATGAGGAAAAAAAAAAACAGCAGCAGAATGTGTACTATTTGATTTGCTTTGTTGCCGGAAATGGTCACATCCATTCGCTGTTTATTTCAGTGGAATGATACCCATAACTCAATACGGACAATAAAGTTAGCCAGCACTGAAGAACGTCAAAGAGAAAGAGGGATAGAGATCGAAGAAAAGGAAAAAGAACAGAATTTGACAGTACAACGGAATGTGCACCACACTGTTTGTTTTGTTGCCGGAAGTGGTCACCTCTACTCATAGAAGAAACGAGCAGACCAACAATTTAATATGGGTAATAATATTAATCAGCATTGGGGAACGGTGTAAAGAAAGAGAGAGAGAGAGAGAGAAAAGAAAAGAAAAAAGAACAGAATTTGACAGTGCAACGGAATGTGCACCACACTGTTTTGTCGCCGGAAGTGGTCATTTCCACTCATTGTTTATTTCCATGGAATGAAATGAGCAAGCCAACAACTACACACAGGCAGTACAATTATTCCGCACTGGGGAAACGGACGTACAGAGAGGGGGAAGAAGAGGAAAAAGAATAGAATTTGACGGTGCAACGGCATGTGCACCACACTATTTGTTTGGTTGGTGGAAGTGGTCACTTCTACTCATGGTTTATTTCCATGGAGTAAAACAAGCAAACCAACAACTTAATATGGCCAATAATATTATTCAGCATTGGTGACCGGCGTAGAGAAAGAGAGAGGGAGAGAAAAGAAAAGAAAAAAAAAACCAAAATTTGACGGTGCAAGAGAATGTGCACCACACTATTTGCTTTGTCGGCGGAAGTGGTCACTTCTACTCATGGTTTATTTCCGTGGAGTAAAACGAGCAAACTAATAACTTTACCGGAAATGGTCAGTCCTACTCTTGGTTTATTTCCGTGGAAGGAAACGAGCAAAACCAACAACTTAATACGGACTATAAAATTATTTTTATCTTCAACCGGTCTATCAGGTTGTTATTTCTTTTTCATGTATTTAATGACTCTTGTTTTCATCTGGCAACTCTACATTAGAACCGTAAAAGCAACCCCTAAATTATGTTTCTCGTACTCTGCTTTGATGTTAATAAGCGCAGGTTTTTCGCACCTGAACCTTAACACAAACTGACATCAGGTGGTCCTCTCTCACTATACTCTTACAATCTACAAAGGCAGTTTCTGACTGCGCCAATGTCACGTTTGTTAAGCTTAAGGACGATCCACATGTGCGAAAGTTTTCTACCCACATTGGTAAACCGGCTATTGATCTACTCGCTCGAGAGTTTAAATTCTGTATACCTATATAATATGCAACTTTCACTATAACTTCAGGGGCAGAGAGGATATGAAGCAAAGAATTAAGAAAATGGAGGCTGCGGGTTTAAATCCCTCCAGAGGCGGAAATCAGGTCAACAGAAGGACACAAGGGAGTCATGACCCAAAAGTGGCCCAGTCCCTTTAGAGTGTCAGGGAGTCAAAAAGGGGCGAAACACTTGTTAACTAGTTCTTGTCGTATATGAAAAAGAATGTGGCGAGAAACGGCACTCGACATTCTCACGATAGCTCTGATGATGTTCCGCTGCCTCGCTCTCCGAGTTAGAGAGTTTCCTATCTTCGTGAGCGAGTGTCTTTTGAGAGTGTAGTCTAGAGTCTTAAAACTGCTCACGCAAATGGAGAGTCGGTACTGGCAAAACTCGGGCAAGTGGATTACACATCTCAACAGTATAAACATTCTCAATGTTCTTACAGCTGCGTGCGAATCACACAATATACTCTTGCACAGATGCCATTTTACTGGTACAGTCCAGTTTGATTTTAGAAAGCCTCACGAATGGCCTCGTCATAGCATTTTACGGGCGAACGGCTTTGCGGAAGTGGAATTAAGTCTTTGAGCTAACTTCGGGTTGAATATGTGCGAAACTGGTCTTGTAATGTAAGGCTGTTTGCTTGACTTACTTCAGAAAGTAAAAACTCTAATAGCCTAGCTGAGTCCAGGCTTTTAATGTCCTGGTGAACTATCTTAAGGCAGGTTTTCGCCCGAGTACTTACGAAGTTTATTATTATTTGAATCGTTTATGTTTGATGCACTTTAGATAGATCGGTCACATATGCCGAAAATAATACATGCCATTCAACGTTCTGATAAATAACTTTTATAGCATTTTAAATGGAATTATTTTGCGCGTCGTTATGATTTTAGATAAAGATCTAGATCTAGTCTAAGTAATGTTGGATTTTATTATAGATAACCATAAATTGCTCTTTTTGACGTTTAATGACGTACTTTTCCAAGAGTCATGTGAGAACAATCTTCTGCATCAGGATTAATATAATATAATGTAATGTAAAGTAATATAATATAATATAATATAATATAATATAATATAATATAATATAATATAATATAATACAACTTTTACGTGTAGCAGCTCATGTGTAGCAGCGCTTGTAAAAGAAACTTTAAATCTAACCGATATTTAGGATTACAGAAGTATTTAATTTTTTTCCGCTTAGCGAAGGATGGTCTTTAATAAGTATCTAAATTTACAAGGTGTTCATAAAAGTCTTTAACCAAGAGAGAGAGAGAGAGAACAGAGAGAGGGAAAGAGAGCAAGAGAGAGAGAGAGAGAGATTTAAAGCGAAAACTTCACCGGCGCAACACATACCAATTAATTGCGAGTATTTGAAGGGCTAGTTCTAAAGTATATTTGTTTTATATAATGTAATCTTGCTCATTTTTACACACTGAAATGTCACTATAGATGAAGAGAAATCAAGCCATTGTAAAATTGTTTATGTAGTGAGTGTATCCATACTTAGATCTTCCGATTAAAACTTAAAATCATTGCCTTATCTCACTGTTTTGTATATCTTCAATTCTGAGAACATCTTCTCAAACTTTTATTCAGTATTAGAAGAGATTGGCTTACTTGCAAATTTACATCTTTAGTACTGAGTAAATATTCGGTATGGTTATAGTAATATAAAATGGTCTAATATTTAGATAAGTATAGACGCTTGGGCTACTTTCCGCTGCAAATATAGATCCACAGTAGAATGGTTTTCTTTGTACAGAGTAAACTGGAGATGGGGATGGAGCTCTCTAGCTATCGTGAGAATGTCGAGTGCCGTTTCTCGACACATTCTGTTTCATATTATACGACAAGAACTAGACTAGTTAACAGGAATTCGGAAATAACCAGCACTTTTAGTTCATGAATGGTAGAGTATCAATGGAATGGAAATTTAACGCTCCGGACTAGAGCTGTATGACATGTATGCGAGTTTTGAGAGTACATTATGACGTTGGGGATCATGAGTAATTTATGGTGTGTATTTAAAGCTACGCCATCCGATTGTCGCAGTCGGAAGGTAAGCCCCGCCTACAAAATGGCTGTGGACACTATCTCGACTTGAATAGATTTACTTTCACATTTCAAATATTACACTATGTTATATATATAAATTTTCATTACTATAACGTTCGAAAGGACAGTAAACTAGCAATCTGCAAAACTTCTATGCAGTACGGAAGGTTTTAAACTTGAAATTCAGAAAATGACACCGCAGCATGTTGTAAGAATCCATATCTTTTACGCGTGAAATTCGGAAAAATAGCGCTCCCCGATAGATCTAGAATTTAGATTTGTGAAGTGTCGCATCACGCTGCTCTTCCTCTCCTTTCCAGTTTCATTCCCCGGGTTTCTAAAAGTTGCGAGGAGGGGAAAGAGAACTTTGAATTAAAAAAAATAGAATGTGCTTTAACATCTCTAAATGTCTTTCTATTGCAAAGAGCGAAACAACGAACAGGTCTGTGCAAAGAAAGATATCCCTCTGTTAAAATGGGCATTAGTGTTTCGTAACTACGGCGTTACCATTATCCTCCATTCAGCTTCTAAAATTCTTGGAATTCCTACCTTGAGACATATCCAAAAAAAAAAAAATTAGATGACACCTACACTGTTGTGTACACTGATCAAAGATTGACAAGTCTGTAATGTATTGAGTGTTTGTTTTGTCTTAAAATCGTCAAGTACTTACTCTTTGATTCACCGCAGATAGTATCTACTAAACCTGTTACATCCCACGCATTCACTGCGATAACAACAAGAATTACAACCGAATCCGGCTTAACCAAAATTCACCTATCGAGAGTCTTGATAAAGTTGCCACTAAAAGGAGTTGTGATTCTGCAGTGGCTTTAAAATTTTATAGAAAGAACACACCCTTCTTTCACTGGAAATATTGTGATTAAGCGTAAATTGAGATGAAGCCGATAGCAGTGAACTGTATACTAAGTGGCCCCCAAAACATGTACTTACTTCAAAGTCCAAAAACTTCAAGACTTAAAAAAATACTGGGACAACAATTTTAAGCACACTAACAGGCAGATTCTTCCTAAAGCAGCTGCAAGTTTCATTGATTTAGATGCTATACTTTTGTCACAGCAAAAGAAAACAAAACATAGGTAAAAAAAAATGACGTGTTCTGGCCAGTTTCTTCAGACGCACAGCCGGCAAACTGTTGGTAAACAACAGACTGTGGCATAGTGACATAGTTAGACAATACTACCAAGATCTTTGAAATCTATTATATTATATTATATTATATTATATTATATTATATTATATTATATTATATTATATTATNTTCTGCTTCTTGCAGCCACCTGAATTTACCGAGGTATCTAACATGGCAAAATTTGTGGTGGTGAGCTTCTTGAGCAATCAGGTCTCCCTCTGAGAGAAGTCTTTTAACGCAGTCACTGCTGCTCTGATGTTTGCATCCAAGTGTTTTGTTAAAACCGCATGCAGTGCTCCTGTTTATGCATTATTGCGAAACATGCAGATGTTTCTGTTTCTTTAGAGTCTATCTGTTGAGATAGGCACGCGAAAGCTTTGTTGTCGTGCTTCTGAAGAAATCACATTTCGGTGCCTAATGGTGACTATGATGTATAGGGCAAATTCAGCATTTCTGCTTCTTTCCTCCATTTCATACCACATCTTTTATCATGGGAGAAGAAAATTTTAATCGAGATTACTTTTGCCACTGGATCTCGCCTGACATTAGGAATTCTACAGGATTATCTGACAATGAATTCTTGTAAATTACTTCTTTCGTTTTCCTTGGCCATATCATGGAAAGATTCACGTTTTCTCAAAAATGATCTATATCCACGGCCACAATTTGCTTGCTTAGAATAAGGGAGGAGGGGGGTTCTAAATTTTCCTTTGCAGAAAAAACATTTACCCCAATATTGCGGCAATTTCCGTTTGGCCATTTTACCCAAAAAAACTTTTATACTATACTACATGTTTTATTATTCTAATTTTCGTTAAGATAAAAGTATTTTTCTTAGTGACATAATAGGTTCATAGAAACAGAAATTACAGGAAAACCATGTCCTCCTGCCCGTTTCTTAAATCTATAATTTCCTTTCTCTCCCACTTTTGCTTTCCCTCTCTCTCTCTCTCTCTCTCTCTCTTTCTCTCTCTCTCTCTCTCTATTTCTTTCTCATCTCTTCTCTTTCTTTTTCTCTCGATTTCTTTATATTATGCACAATAAACCCTGAGAAGCAGATCTAACTAAAGAAACTTATCTAAATTAATTTACAGTGAGCTAAGAATTCCAAGGATTCAAAAAAAAATGCGCACATCTGGCTGCAGAATCAAGACTGGTCTTTTCCCAAAACTAACTCAAAGTTTCCTTCTTTTTTTTTCCATAGTACAGCCTATCAAGTATCAAGAGGTAACGAAAATTTGGGTCGACACCGGTGCCGTCAATAAATCTTGGAGCAATTTAAGCAAGATCCCTGTGACAGGGATCGCTTTCATAGGCTGTTGGCGGTGATAACAAAAGAAAGTTGCACGGTTGCGCGGGTTAAAGGGGGTGCGGTGTAAGATTTGCTTGTAGGATCATTTTAATTTAACGGCGATTGTTTTAGCTAATTACTCGGCTTCTAAGCAACTCCCAGAGTGCTTCTATAGCACATTTTGTAGCGTATTGAAAGCTGTTTCTACTGTGTAAATTTGGTGCTTTCATCACCAAATGCACAATTCCCGCATTTTTTGTCCTTTATTACGTCTACTAACATGTTTATCAGACAGCGAACATTTGTACTGGAACTTGCATGTGATAAAACGTTGAACTTTTCCCATTGAAATCGGATAATTTGATTTCAGCTTGAAAATCGTACTTATTCAGACTCTATCGGAACATTTAGCACGGACTGCTTCGTTTTCATCGCAGGATTTGTAAGACCGTTTACCACAAGCGTTAGCATTTATATTCGTATACCTAATATCTCCTNGACTCTATCGGAACATTTAGCACGGACTGCTTCGTTTTCATCGCAGGATTTGTAAGACCGTTAACCACAAGCGTTAGCATTTATATTCGTATACCTAATATCTCCTTTCCAGCCCCTCTTCCCTCCCCCCCCCCCCNCACCTCTTGGGAATGCAATCATTTTTTTTTTTAAATTCTGGGCTATCGCATAACCACAAAAGACTATTTCTGTGGAATACTGCGACTTTGACCGGTAATCGGGAAAGCAGCAAATACCGACGACATCATATTTAGAGATTTTAACAGCTCCATGAAATCTATTAAGTGCATGAAGTCACTGTAAAGTGTGAACGTTTGTTTTCTTTCTTTACTGTCTGCAAGTTAGAGCATCGGTCAAGTTTTATGTGGATTTTCAAAGGAATTAAATTATAACAGGCCTATTTATAGTGATGCTGTTAACTCTAACGGAGTGTCTTCGATTGTGTTTTTGTTATTGTATTTTTTTAAAGCTTTTCCTACTATTGCTGATGTTATTGCTTCCAGCCTTTCGAAAAAGTACCTTATCATGTTGTACAGCTCATTTTCTTGCCTTTTTCATTTTTTTTTGGGTCATCAGCTGGATTTCAGTAGTAAAGCCACCTCTTTTGTTAATGTCTGTGTAAGTGTGTGTTGGGGGAAGGGGGAGGTATGGGGTCAAGTAGATAGATAGCATAAGATTTACAACCTAAGCTTTGGTCACCACAGAGTCACAGAACTGACTAGAAATAGATAACTCAACTGCGCAGAGATGGCACATCATTCAATCTATGCTATGAAGTTTCTGGTAAAATCGTCAACTTGCAATTTCCGAATAAATGACTGAGCTGCCTTCATAAAATACGTATTTGAAATAATATGATTTCTGTTTCATAAGCAATGTTTTTGCTTCATGAAACACTCGGTCAGATGTTTTAATTAATTAAAATAAATCAACATTGTGTTTAAATGGAGTCGAAGCAATTTAATTTTTTTTTTATATTTTGCGAGAATTCATTAAATAAATAAATCTACTTCACACGGAAAAACGGCAATGCAAATATATTTGGAAAAAAAAAAGTCAGCGATTGAGTTTGCATTATTTCTGCGACTGTAAGCAAAAAATTATGACACACCTTGAAAAATGACGCGCCAGAGTATTAATATGAGCACTCTTTTTGTGGCAAATGTTTCACGGGCATATCGCCTTAAGCCTTAATCAACAGTAGCATTCCTAACACAAAGTCTAGACCATGATGAAGCACAGAGTTTTTGCCCCAAAATGTACACAGAGATTCAAACATTCGCGCACATAACATACACACGAATACAAACAAGAAATACATGTCAATGCATACGTGTTGGTGAATGTGTATCCAAATTGCCAAAAAACGATTTCGCCGTCCGTCACAGTTTAGGAAGTCTCCGGTCGAGAGAGGGGAAAAAATCAGCTTTAGGCTCTGCGTAAATCCATTATCCAGGTAAGTTTAACGCTAAGCATGGCAAAGCCAGGGTGCTTTATCCTTCATCCGCTAAACCCTCCATATCGCCTGTTGCTTGAACGAAAAGATTAATGCGATATTTTCTACCACCGACGACTACGACAATCGGACGACTCCGAGAGACGGCGAGGACCGCCGAAGGACCGGGCTGAAAAGCGATCCAAGCGATGCCATTGGCTGAAACAGACCCCTGGCGGTGCTCGGTAAAGAAAATCACCCCCGGTGTTTTCTGCGCCCTAGTCACGTTTCGTTTCGCTAGTTTGTTTCGCCTTTTCACCTGCGTGTGCGCAACATGAAAGGAGAGCGGCGGTGAGGGGAGCCAGTCGATAATAGGCTGTAGTCCCTTCACAACCTTCTTTTTTACGACTGCCTTTCCCCCCTTTCTCGCCCGCTGCTGTTATATATCTCGATACGATTTACTCTCGAAATTTACGCCCCGAAGGCTCCTGTAGATCATTAAAAGAGCCGAAAGTATACTTAACAAAACTGCCGGACTGACTGGTACGTCTAATTGTTCGTATGTTTGTTGTCAAGGTTGATAAATATCTTTCCGATTTGCTATCCTTGTGACCAGCGGGAGCGATAAAGGGTTGTCTTACCCGTTAAGAATGGTTGCCACAGGATGGCAGGCTTTAATACTGCGCAGCTGAAATTAGCCCCAACTATAACACTATCCCCGCCCCTCCACCCCCACCCCTAAAAACAAAGAACAAATTATGTAGTAAAAAAAACGAGACTATTGATACCCAACAAAATTAAGATTATTTATTTTATAGGTATATTCTTCTATTCTCTGCTCCATTTATTGACACAGTCTATCTATCCCGACCAGTGAACAATCTCATTTGCCTAATGATTTGCCTCTCCTGTGCGAATCTGTGAGAATAGGTCCAGGCCAGGAGGTTTTGGATTAACGGACAAGAGGAAGGGGATATATTTTTCTAATCATTGGCATGGCAATGGAGTACATGTACTTATGCAGGGAGGGGAGGGGAGGGGAGGGGAGGGATGGGCTGAGGGGCACAGTGAGCTTAAGCAGAGGCACAAAACTATATTAACGAAAAGAGGGCACCCGGAGACCATAGAAACTGTAGCCTCTCCCTCTCTTCTCGACTCAAGTTTTAACCACAGTACTGGCTAAAGAGATTCTCCCATTGGCTTGCAGACAACATTTAATATCACCAGTAATAACCAGAAAAAAAAAAAAGACGAATTACATTAATATATCAGCTTGTCCCTATCCCTTAACCAGAACTCAGAATTAATGCTAAATACATGTTAGGAGCGATTAAATAATGCCATTGAGAACAGTCTGATTTGTTGTGCTAGACAAGACAG
>JAWQUT010000338.1:733527-839057 GCA_033807755.1 Ellobium chinense
AATCAGAGTTCAGGGGAAGGGGGGAGAGGGAGGATGTTGGTATGGAAAAGCAACACAACATCTTGAATGGTGTATGTTTTGTAGTAATATTACTACAAATTCATCCATAACAATACATATCTTACATGTAAATACATAATATTACAAATAAAATACATAACAAAGTCATTGCTGGTCGCCAGCAGTGCAGCGCCCTGGTCCTCCCAACTCTAAAGCCAGCTACACGTTTACACCAGCTACAATACCATACGTTGCAATAAATTTCAATTATTGATGAACGTGATTTACCTGATACAAAAAGATGGTTGCCACTGCCCATGTTTGAGGATTCTCTTCCTTTCAAATTTTTTGTGTCATTTCTCACTCGACTATGCCTACAAAATTGAGGAGCATTTGTCCTAAACTTGGTGTTTGTTTCTGAGTCTTTTTGAAATAATTGAAAATAATATTAAGGTAACTACTCTCCGCACGTACATTTTTAGTTACTCATTACTGTTAAATGACGTAACATTTGAAAGAGTGCAGGTTTTGAGCTCAGTCAGGTTTTGAATGAATTAACACAGAAATGCATCTTTGAAAACACCACCGGTTCATTTTTGCAACGATAGTGCGTTTACTGAGTTTGGAAAAACGCTCTTAAATTATGAAAGAAATGGATCATTAGGTTTCCTTTTTTTTTTTTCCCCACTCCTTTCTGATTGGCGCCGGCGTTTGTTAGTTGGTGTTACTTTCATTCTGGGAGTTAACATTTACTTTTTAATCTATGATGTTATTTTGTTACTCCCTCCCGCCGCCTACACGATGGGGGTTTCCCTTGGCCCGAACGAAAATAAATCCCTCATTAGTGTTAGAGAAAGGTCCTATATTTATAGCCCTGGCCCGACTGGGTCACAGGGGTGGAGTGTTGGGATTATTAGGTTTCCTGTGGAGAACTGGACCTTGAATGTTTTCAATTCCTGAATGAAAATCCTGCATTTTTACTCTCTTCTTTATTTTCATGCTCTTTTCATACAGTTTTGCACTGGCATAATATACGTTATGCACCACAACTGAAACGGCCAGTTTTCGATAATGTCTTCATCATAACTGGCAGGTGCGAAGCTCCACATACTGCAGTGGCGATATTATAGCTCCCACTATCTAGATCTATATTATTTGCGACTTGCGAGGGCTTAGCTGCACAATTTCGTGCACAAACTGATCCTCTTCAATTGTGCACTTTTTAAAAAAAAATTCTTTCTGCCTCTCCTGCTTTACTTTGAGGCCCAAGGTGAGACTCATCGATTTTTGTTTCCTCACTTTTCACGTGAAACATACCCGATAATGGTGCATAAAGTCCATTTGGTTCTCTAATCTGGCATTGTCAGGAGATATTTTAGTTTACCAAAATAATATTCTATCCTTGAAATTGCACGAGGGTACGCCGAACCATACTCCTGCAGGGGGAGTAACCCTGGATTTTTTATGTTTGACTTGAAAACGTATGATAATCTTCCCTCATTAGTTTGTTAGTTTGTCAACACCTGGCTTACGAAGAGAAAGTTTTGTTGTTTTTTTTTCATTTTCTTGGTGTTTGCAGTAGTGTGTTATTCACCAATCTGTTAAAACCCCATTAACTTCCTCCGGGAAAAGTTTTCACGAGAGACCAAAATTTTAAAAAAAAATCGTTGCTCTTCGAGAATATAAACAAAATACAACAACAATAACAACAACAAAATCAGTTTCCAACATGTTGGAACTTAACAAGGTTTCAAAAGCACGGTAATGGATAGGTTTGACTAACGGTTTACCTCTGCTCATTAACACAAAGCTACATCATTTCACATCAAAATATGTGTGAACGTATTTCAACATACAAGTGTCACTCAGGCATATCAATAACGAAGTGTTTTGTCAAACAAAATCAAAGGATTTGTTCATAGAAAACTTACTAGCAATGCTCAAAATCTCAATGCCGTTTAATATTGAACTAATCTAACGATTCTTTCCTCTTTTTGACTCTCAAGCTGGCCCTAGCTAGACCTAGATGAAGTAAGAAACTCAGAGGGAAATGTTTCTAAGGAGAACAAGTTCTACTGTCCTTTAAACGCTGAAGTTTTATAAGATGAGATAAGATAAGATAAGATAAGATGAGATGAGATAAGATAAGATAAGATGAGATGATATAAGATAAGATAAGATAAGATATTCCAGAGGCACATTTGATTCGCTTTGCATGACAATTTAACATGAAACTGTGTTTGAAATGAATGCCCGATTTTGAACAGTGAGTCACAAATTGTCATATGAGATCACCAAATTTTGGAAGTTATCGGCACTTTCTTGGTTTTAATGACACTGACCCAGAAAAATTGGGCTTACCCAAAAATATTTGAAATTCTTCACAGTAGGATACTGATTTTGGTTTCTTGCGCTAAAATAATTATGTGACCCTAGACCATACGTTCTGGACAATGATTTAGTTCTGTTAACTGATGATGGTGACAATACTGGCTAAATACATGTACTAGCAATATTTGTTGCCGCATGACAAACCCTTTCACATCTTTCCAGGTGTGAAAATTGAGTTATTGATAAAATATTAATCTCCTTTCATTTCTAAGCACTTTGCATTTTATTTGAGGTTGGTATCTTGTTATGGACAAATTTGTAAACTAGATTACCATTGCCATATATAGGCCTGTAGATTTTGAGAAAATCGAGTTAAAGTCTTTTTAACCACAGTTCTGAGCGAAGGGGGCTTCATTAAAATATGAAAAAAAAAACTGTTTAAACCGCATTTTTGTTATCAAACTTTACACATGAAAGATAAATGAATGAATCATCTGATTGCTAGGGGATCTGAATTTGGCCCAGGAAGTCGAAATTCGACTTTTCAAGGCCCTAGCTCAAAATTACCAACTAGGTTTTTACCTTGCGGTCACGTAATTATATTACGTGTTAAGAAGGTAGGAGCAAGGTACATGGATCTACAGGCAATTTGTTCCATTTTAAACATTAAGGCGATTTTCCAGTCAGCCGAGATGAAGCGCACACACAAAACTAAGGGATACTCAGGAGTCCAAGAACCCAGGCATGGGGATGATTATCTCGAAGTGCCAATGCTCACTAGGTTGATATTCATATAATTATTTCTGCAAGAAATGCTATTATGAAATGGCAGAAAAGTAACTATCACACCGTAGTGCGGAAGTTGTCACTGACGCATGCGTACATTCTTGTTGTCAAGATAAACGCTAGACGGCAACGGGCACATTGATGCCAATGTCGTGTTTTGCAATCTAACTTTGTCCCTGCTTCAAGACTTGAAGGTTTGATGTTAGGACTATGTTATTAAAACAACTTAATGTTAAATACTTCTTATGCTTGATAACCTAGCAATGCTTGAATTTGACTCGACTAAGCCAGAAGCGGATAAGAGTTGACCGACCGTCACAATCATAACATACGGCTACGCATAGGCGGCATAGCGTCGGTGTCTGTGATTAACTTTCCAAGTGATTTATAACTTTACTATCAAGGAGTTCGAGACCTCACAACGATAATAGTATTTACTAAAGCGCATATGGGCATTAGCCAAGGACTCCCTGTGTATTGATTTATGTAGGTTTGAGGCAGTCTTAGGAAATAACGCTCACACAGTTGCACGAGAGAGATATCCTATATTTATAACCAATTGTCTAGATCCAGTCTAGATCTAGATCTAGAAGTTTAAGGGACTGTCCCAATGGTGGCTGTTAACTTCTAACCTGGAACCAAGCACAAGGTCCAAGTCCAAGTGTATGATCAGAATCATGAACTGTTTGATCATACGTGGAACTGTTCGCGCACTGGCCCCCTATATCTACCTCTGACAGATACTAGCTAACTAGGATTAGGATGGTTTAGTTTGGATCTCAGGTTTCTCTTTTGAAACAGTTGCTGAAGTTTTCTTTGTTTTGTGCAATTCTATTGTATTACAGATAGGCTATTATAAATTGCCATGTTTTTTCTTCTTCATGGAGCGTACATACATTTGGCGCTTAGTAATTTGTATGCTAAGCAACCTCCTGCCTTTGTTACTTCATTGCTGGCTGATTCATGAAGGCCACTAGTGCACTGACAACATATGATCAAAGTGATTTTGATTGCTAAATTTGAAATCCATATCCATTTTAAATGCATGCTCAAATGTGCAAAACTGGGCACAAGTTGAAGAGGATAGTTTGTGTGATGCATTTCATCTTGCATAGTTTAACTCTAGTGTCAAGTCCCGTGATTGAACAGAAATTCACAAAGCCTATGACAAAAAAAACCATTGCAGGTCAGGGTATATACAGAAGACAAAAGTGCAACACATCCTGGTAGTGACAGCATCTGGTGAGACACTGCTAAGTGTCTAGAATGTCTGACAAGCCGGTATCAAATCCTGGATCCAAGGCTGGGTCACAAGCTGGCTCCAGAACAGGTTCAAGAGCAGCATCCAAAGCTGGATCAGCTCCACCCAGCAGGCCTGAGTCTGGAGCAAGGAGTGCAAGGAAGAGCAGCGATGGCAAGTCAGAGCGAAAAAGGTCAGGTCGTCAGTCAGGCACTGGAAGAGCTGGCAGTACTGGAGGTGGGTACTTTTGTTGTTTTCTTTTTGTTTTTCATGTGTTGTATGAATATCTGTGTTCTGACACTGCGCTGTGCTAGTGTACTTCGCTTTAGTAATATTGCAAAATCTTGAACTCGGACCTTCATTCTGTCACACAGTAACATTATGAGATACTCAGTGAGAAGGCTCAAAGGCAAGGCCGGCTAATTGTTGGGCTGTGTGTTGAATGAAGAAAAGGTACTGTTTTTCTGATGTGCAGATTCTTGTTCAGTAATGTATCATTCTATTATTTTTTTCAGCAGAGGTGGGACCAGATGGAGATGTACCACCCGGTGAGTTGATGCCTTTATATGTGAAGATGATTTATGATTCTGTTGAAGATAATGCGGCGGTATAACCTTCTCTAGTGCCTATTGAAGAGGATATTGCTATCATTAGGAAAGATTGAAATGCATAAGACATGATGTGCAACTCACTACTATATTATGTGCTTGGGAATATGCATGCAAACATGCACACCAAAGTGCAGAATGATGCATTTTATTCCAATAAGTGGATGATGATCTTAGTGTGAGCAGTTGGGAAATGTGTTAAGATCACGGGTGAACACTAGGCTCAGTCGTAAAATTAGGGAACAAATTCAATCAGGCAGTAGGTATCTAAGAACTAAATTTTTTGTGGTCAGCATCCCTGTGGTGTTGTGGTAGCATGTTCAGACTTGCAAGCTGAGAGACCCTGGGTTCGATTACCATTAGGGACAGAAAATTTTCTAGTGAAAGTTATTTCGGCCCTTGTCAAAACTTATCCTTCGCAGTAATTTGGTAAAATCACTAGTGACACACTTGCCTAGATAATATATCACAACATCAAAAAAAAAACAGGAATTATCAGACTGGGTTCACATTCCACCTCCTTAATAGAGAATCAATACTTAATGCCTTCCCATCCAGTTACATTAGAACAACTATTGATTGTGAAAGCACCTTTTATATCACACCGGATTTCATTCATGCCTCCTAGATATCTTTGATGTCATTACATCAGCTTTTCTAGATCTTCTGTCTTGACACAAAGTTATTCCATTTCACATCAGAGTGTGTTCTTAATTCCTCTTAACAGCACCATTCAGCATGTTGGTATTTTGCATAGAAACTCCGAGGCACCTGTGATGGTAAGTTGCACACCATGTTTTCTGCATTACGATCTCTGGGGGAAGACCATGTCTTCTCTTAATATTTAAAATTCTGCCAACTGCTAAAATCTCCAATTACTTACTACTCTTACCTTGAATTTTTATGACACTCTTTCAGTAATCTTTTTATATATTTAAATATTGATGGGGGTGATACTTTAGATTGTATCATACTCTTATGATCTTTGGGGGAAAACATAATTTTCCTCATTCAACTCAGATGTCACTGAATCTTGATTTAAAACTTCACAGAAAAAGCAGTTTGAAGTTTTGAAGGAGGCTTTCATCTCACAATTTTGAACCATAATCACTGATGATTTAGATAAATATGCATGTAAAGTTCAGTTGTTTTGTCTAGGATGAATCCTGCATTGTTTGAGTCTTTGTAGAATTCAGAAGAAATGTATGAAAGAACCATAACCATAACTGTCTTTTTTTCAGAGTCCACAAGTAAGAGTTAAACATGAAGTTTTCTCCAATAAGAGCTAAGCAATTTCCACAAAATTGTGCATAATTTCTGTTTTCATTATTTTTCGTCGTTTAATAGAGTTAACATTTGCATTCTGTTTCCAGTTCATGGTTAAATGTATTTTTGTTATTAATTACTATAATGCATGCAGCTACAATTAAAAGTAACCTTTTTTTTTTTTTCCCCAATCAGTCCTGAATCTCCCTATCTTCCTGTCTGTTTTCCCACTTGATGAACTAAATTTTTAGTTTGCATACTGTGGGAATCATTATGAATGATCCAGACCCTGATCAGGGCTTAGGTTGAAGTTAGTACATGTAACTTGATATCTCTGTAGTTGATGTCAGTTCCATTATAACTGGGGAGGAAGAAGAAACAGAGCAGGCTGAAGAGGAAGAAAGAGAGCCACCCATTCCTGATGAACAGCCTGAGATGAGTGTGGTAAGTAGAATTTAGACAAAGAATTTGGACATCCAGAATACCACCTATAAGGTATTTTGGTAAGATAGCCAGAATAGTCCCTATAGAGTGCTTTGACTGGATAACTGTGTGGAAAGTCTTCTGTATATGACACATTCCAGTTGCATGTTTCTCATTAATCTAAAATATGGAAATGAAACATTTTTTTTCCCAATCTCATATCACCCCGGTGAATAGAGTCAAACAAACAGCAACTAAAACAGAAAAATAGAGATTATATTTTTAGATTGCATCCTGTGAAGATTGATTCTTTCTTCAGACTTTGAATCCGCATGGTAAGTAAATTTTAGTACCTAAATTCATTTCAATTAAAGTGACAACCAGAAAGGAAAGATTTGCTAAAAAAAAAACTGTATTAGATAAAAATTCATAGGAAAATTCTATCCAGCAGGTTAACCTTCCAGGTGGTTTTGTCTTACAACCAGAAAGCCACATTATAGCCAGAATCATGCTGATATGCCAAAAAACCGTAACTCAGACAAATATTCAAACCTGTCTCTGAGGAGCTCCTGTTTCCATTGCTTCTCCATTTTCAGCCTGACATGATCAAGAAAAGACTGGTAGTGACCGGTTTGAGAGACATTGAGTTCACACCTGAGCAAGAGGAAGCCATTCAAGAGTTCATTGACTCTGAGGAACTATTTCTCTTGGTGGCCTATAATGACCCAATCCGTGGCTTCCATGTGCAACACACCATCCCACCCTTCCCCTTGAACCACATCTGCTATTTTATCAAGTCAGCCAATGCCAAGGAGATCACCAGTCAGAATTTTCTCAAGGAAGTTCAGTATGGTGCCATCAAAGGTGGACACATTGAAAGTCTCCTGCGGGTGATGATGGGAATCTATGCACCAATCTTCTTTGAAAACCGCTCATGGCCAGACAGTATCCTTGCCTTTGAAAGAGTCATTAGTGGTATGATGATTTATACAGGTCATGATGTTAAAGCACCATACATTGAAAATTTCAGTTCTAAGTCTATGGCTGCAATTCATTTTTATATGCTTGGGTAAAGACTACATTATTGTGCTATGATAAAACCTGTTGTCAGCTATATGTTCATCACTATGTTTCTATAATTGCCTTAGTCAGAGTTAGGCCACAGTAGAATGAGGCTATCATGTTGCATGTTACATAAAGGCCATGTTGACATGTTAAAAAATTTATGATCTGCAGGTCTTTTCCCACCAAAGCTGCAGTTGCAAAGAATTATACTCCCACTGTTTTTGTGTTGCCATAACAAAATGTTCTCCCATACTTTTTCCGAAATCCTGAAATATGACTTAAGCCATTATGTAAACACAGTGACAATATGTAAGTTAGGTGTTGAAATCAAATGGAAATACCAGAAGAAGACGTAATATAGAGCACAGTTTTTTAATATCGCATGGTAGCACTACAGTTGATTTAGGCCTTAATTCAGTATCCCAGGCATTAAGAATGACTTTTCCGCCCAACTGCACCGGTTTCTGGCCAGTCTGACCGACACTCGCTGGAAGCTGGAGGGGAAGACAGTGTTGTACATACCTACTGAGGGGATGAAGATAACCGAAGAAGAGGCTGCTAAGAACAAGGACTTGGTGCAGCGTTTGGAGAGTAAGTTACTCTGTTGATGTACAGTAAAGGACAGTAAATACAAGAATCACAGTTTTAAAAGAAAAGCAACATACTCTTGCTATTTGTCTCTTTCTGTCAATTCATGACGAATAACATACCTACTGAGGGGATGAAGATAACCGAAGAAGAGGCTGCTAAGAACAAGGACTTGGTGCAGTGTTTGGAGAGTAAGTTACTCTGTTGATTTACAGTAAAGGACAGTAAATACAAGAAGCACAGTTTTAAAAGAAAGGCAACATACTCTTGCTATTTGCCTCTTTCTGTCAATTAATGACGAATAAAGTCAGCTGTATCAAAGACTTTAAAAGTGCTCAGACAAGAGTGAAAGATGGTGAACATTAAGGTCAAAGAAATTTGATCGAATTCAGCTTATACTGTCTTTTTCCATAAATAGTAGAATTGGTCATCAGTGTTTGTGGTTGATGGTGTTGGTGGTTGAAATGTTCTGTTAGTTCCCGTCAAAGAAATGGTAAAATCATTGTTCTCACTGCTAAGTGATGAAGTGATGAATCTTCCAGGCTTTATATAAGTGCATGCGGTAATCTAAGATGGCAAAATATGTAAAGAAATATTTCAGTTTCCTGTTGTACCATAAAACTATTGAAGCTAGATGTGTGAGATTTTCAGACAAAATCCACACTGTTATTGGCGGTCCAAAAGTGTCTAAAGCCAAATTTTGGCCTGGGCTGCGTTTATCGGGATATTGCACTCAAGCAATAATTTCTTTGTAGTAGGCAGTTGACTAAAACATGATACTTTGCTGTAATCTATAGCTTCCATGATCCACTGGGCGCGGCAGATCAAGGAGGTGCTCAGTTCCCAGGATGCCTTTGAGATGGCGGAGAACTCAGGTCCCCTGGAAGAAATTGAATTCTGGAAAAACCGCTGTGCTGACCTCTCTGGCATCACATCACAGCTGGACAAACCAGGCGTCAAGCGCATCACGCACATCCTGGAACTGGCCAAGTCTTCGTATGTTGCACCATTTCTGAAACTGTCAGGACAAATCAAGGTATGGTTCAAGGATAAAATTATAAAATTATTTAAACTTCTTATAAGAGCAAAATGTAGATCAAGTCCAATTCTCATTGGCTGACAAAAATGACAAGAGGTATTCCATGAATTAATTGCCATGTTGGCATTATGAAGTCAAATTGTTTGATAAATATGTTATAGAGAGGGCAGTATAAATGCATGTAGAAGTAGTATGAATTTGGCTGTTTTCCACCCCTTCAATCCCTGGCAGCGCCAGGACACCATAGCTGGTTTGAAAATAAAGATGCTAATAAAGCTGCACAAGTTGATGATAATAATTGTACTCTTGCTACTTTCAGGAGGGATCAAGGCAAGCAGAGAGCAATCTCAAGTTTCTGACAGTCCTGAAAGACCCATGTCATGAACTTGCTGATGCTAAGCCAAAGGACATCCCCAAGATGTTGCCAAAGATTCTCAATATCATCCGCATGATTTGGGTCAACTCAGATTTTTACAAGACAAGAGAACGGCTGACAGGAATACTCAAGAAGGTATGAATTTCAACCAACAAAACAGTCTTACATCAGAAGCAGATAGCTAATCAAGAGTTATTATGATATCACAGTATTTGACATTCCCAAGGAATGACAGTTAAGCATTTCTCACTCAAGCTGCCAATCAGACCGCCATGTTTATTTACCTATGAAGTGGAAAATAACATACACAGTACAACAGAATTCATAAAAACATTAATTGCAGAATTTCACTGTCTTTCGGATCCTAAGTAGAAACAACCAGTAGAACTATCTTAATACAATGTGTACATGGAAGACACTATTAAATGTCTTTGAGGCTGAGAGATAGTAAGGTTTTGTGGGGAAACGTGACTTCCATTTTTTTACCATTTCTAACGATGTCATCCTTGCACAGTGTCCCTTATGGGATATTTCAGCTGCTGTATGGAAATGAGCCAGGACTTGTTGCTGGTGTAATTTGGCTGCTCTGCAGGGTTTGGATTAAAGAGATTAAGTGCCCTTTCTTACACAGTTTGCCTGATGAAGAAAGCTTCGTCTTTCATAAAGTTGCAAGAAAGATTTAGTACCTCTTCACTTCTAGTTTATTATTACAGTTTTAGTGCAGTTCAAAGGACTTGTATATATACATTGTTATGTCAAATTACTTCATGCAACCATAGGATTTTGCACTATCTGAGATTTTTATTACTCATCATTTCTTTTAATGCCAGCTTGTTTTTACTGGTATGCAGTTCTCAGGACATTCATTAATTATACTTGAAGTTTGGCTGCTTTGGCAATCGAAGAACCTTTTTTTCATTGGGAGCAGTTTTCTGTACTGATGCATTTGCCTATTTCCACAGATGAGTAATGAGATTATTCGTCGCTGTTGTGCTGAGATCAACTTGGAGAAGATATTTGATGGCTATGTGGTCAGCGGAAAGCAGTCACTAAATGACTGCATTGAGTGCTGTGAACACTGGAAAGACATCTATGACAAGGTAAGGGCAGATTGTGTGATTTGGGTCTGGCCTACAGGTTTTTTTTTTATGTGTGTGTATGTTGGCTTTTGCATGCAACTTCAGCAGTTTATGAAGAGATACCACCACTTTCAGTCTTTACCAACAATGTCTTATTTTTGATGACTTAATAATATATAGAATAAATGGAAGTTCTTATTTTTATGCTCAAAATAATTAAGATAATTGCTCTGATCAGAAAAGGATGGTAAACATTCTGAGAGAAGCATAGTTTTACACTGCATACACTGTCTCTTATATATGTGTTAAGATGGATGGTGGACAGATATCTGGAGGCTCATGATTGCTTGCACCAGTCAGTGTGGTACTTGGAGAACGCTGTCTCCCAGGGGCTTACACACTCAAAGAAATAACTGTCCAATCCCTAGTTTTAATTAATGCAGAGATCGCCATGCATCAACATTACCAGAGTTGTTGAAGTAGCATTTTAGATTCGCACCACATGTAATGTAAGTTTTAAAGCCTGTAAAGTCATATAAGGACTTACAGTATTACAGTATTATTTCCAGGCAGCAAAATGTTCTTTGTAATCTTGGCTCCATTGAATGTATGAACTGTCGGATGTGCAAAGTACTTGCCCAACATATGCCCAAATGTCTGCTCTTGGGAATGAGGTTTGATATACAGGTTTGTTTGCTCTCTTTCTTTTCCTGTTTTGGAACATAGACCTCTAAGCTGCATCACAAATTTTCTTCTGTTGGCTGGGTCCTGGACAGAAGTAGCATCTTTGCACAGATTGATGCCTTCATCCAGAGATGCAGGGATATGCTGGAGGTAATGACATTATCATTATTATCATCATCATCATTATCATCATCATCATCATCATTTTCATGATTTGCAAAACATTTGTCCGCACTGGATATAAATAAGTAAAGAAAGAAAACTATAACAATTTAACAAATTTAATACACATTATCATTATCATTATTGTAGAATAGGCAAAAATTTTTAAATGATACCTCAACCCAATATTATCAACTTTTATTGAAAAATTTATCTGAGCTAAAAGATGTAACGTTTCAGCCAAAGCTTTCTTCAGTAGAAATAAATGAGTCATCATTTGATATTTTGAAATGAAGAAATGCTATTTGATAGTTAATCTTTAAATACCACAGGCCTTTTGGTAAGGCTCAACAAGTGTAAAGATTTTGTGTAAATGTCATAGTGCTTCACATAGGCAGTGATGTTATGGCCAGTTCAGTATCCTCCTTCAGAATGATACATGCCTAGTTTCAGTATGGCAACAGAGCCCAATATGCTATTTACAGTCATGAACTTCTTGTAGATGCATATATTTCTCAGCTTTTCTGTATGGTCCTGTGGTTTGAAAATGTTTCATTTATGAGACTGGATTACTCATATCTTACCGACAGTTGCAGATAAGTGGAATATATTGTGGAGAAACCCATTAGTAAATTAAAGTCCTAGATATTATCCATGAAACTTTAGACAAGAAATTTGTATGACCTATTTCCAGAGATGTTTTGGAGCTCAACAGAAATAAGTGTGACCCAGACATGGCCGTATGAGCCTCTATAAAATAGGAGACTTGTTCCTGCTTGTCCACATTGCTGAATTACTTTACTCAGTTTTGCACTATTTCAGGTCTGTGAAGCTCAGTTCCACTTTGCACGCCAAGTAGATGGCTCCAAGGCAGAGATGCCCCACTTTGCAGGGCAAAAGGGACCAGAAATTGTGCGCAGTCTCTTAGAGATAGAGGCACAGTTTGAGAAGAATCTCGTTCAGCTGCGAGCCCAGAGAAAGACCATCCTGGATGTTAAGGCTACTTCTTGGCATGATAACTATAACAAGTGGGTGCCTACTATGTTTTATAATGATATGTTTCTTAATCTCTAATATGCACTCTAAAGTACTGAGAGGCAGAATACACCTTATGGAGTATACTTACTGAATTGTATTTGTAATGGATAAATATTTTTCTGAGTTATCTCCCCTATCCATCTGCCAGGTTTTTCATAAGTTTATTTATTATTTCACTCGTAGCAGAAACTTCTCAGTGGATTATCATACAAACTCAGATTCTGAAGAAAGATTCAACCTTCACATGAAATGGTCTATATAATAATTTCTTTTTGTTTTTGAAGGTGAGCAAGAAGTATGTTGCAGGAATTTGTCACACATGAAATTCATGCCATCTGGCTGTCCAGCCAAAGTACTCTCCTTAGAGAGTGTGCAGCCAAAGTTATTCTAATTATTTTCGTTAATGTACAATGCCATAAAGGATTTTATGGATGAATTCCTGGCACTGAAAAAACACCCAGTGCAAATTTACAGTTCTGTATCCAGCATCTGATAACTATTTTCAGGTTCCGTGCTGGAGTGAAAGACCTGGAGGTTATGATGCAGAACACTATTTCATCAGCATTTGACACTGTCACCACTGTGGAGGGAGGTGTAGAGATGCTCGATGTTTTCATGCATCTGTCTTCCAGAGAGGTAAATTGGCAGGGTAGCCAGGGACATCATTGGAGCCACATTTTTCATTGTCTTCAATTTTCACTGGCATCATTCTTATTGTTTTTGTCATTGTCATCATCATCAATATTACCTGTACAATCTTCATCATTGTTATCATGAAATTACTTGAATTTCTATTGTGATCATCATTATTGATTTGCAGTAGGGCACAAAGCAGAGGGATCCATTGTCTAACTAATTTTTTTTTATCTTAATCTATGATACATGCAAAGACAAAGCAGTAAACTCATAGAATGTTTGAGCTCTGCAGAAATAGTTTCAGTTAGGGAAAATCATGAAATGAAGGTTACAGCAAAACATCAGTGAACACTACTGCATCCAAATACTTCAAGAAAGTATATGTTATGGGTTGCAGTGACTTGTTACTTATTGCCAGGAACACCATCATCGCACTCACAATGTGTCCACTGGTGTTGGATTTCTTAATGCCAAATGTCTCCTCAAAGATCACTTGCTTATTGTGCCGGTTGTTATCTGAATGAGACAAGTTTGGATTATACATTGCTTCATAATAATGAGGACATCACTTGAACTTTTGCAATTGCAGCCATTAAAATTCATTTTCTTTTTGTAGCACAATGTTGACAGTTTGGGATTGGATGTATAGAAAATATGTTGTGCATGCCATGGCTCGGCAGCCTATTGTGAATCTTGTCTCACTGATGCAGATTTAAGTCTGAAAATGAATTTTTTTCATCCTTTGCATGTTTATGCAACACCTTTGAATTTAATTAATGATTGCATCACAATCACTGAATAAATCCTTACTGGTATACTACCCCTTTAAAAGTGAGCAACAAATTTTTTCACATGTTTCTAGTGACCTGAGAGACACCAGTATTAAATCTGTGCCCTGTCTCATAGTCAGAATAGCGACAGTCCTTCAGGGGAAATGATAAGATGGCTGACACCAGGTCATGTAGTGAGAGTTTCACATGGTCTGCAGGTGCCTAGCACTATTAGACTTAACCTCTTTCCTCCTCCCTCCTGTGCAGGCTATCCGTCGCACATTGGACAAGAAGACTGTGGATGTGTTTAACTTGTTCAATGATGAGCTGAATGCCGTCAAGAAGGAACTTTCCAACAAAGACCAAGCTCTGTCACCATCACACCCCAAATATGCTGGCTCCGCCCACTGGGCTAGACTTCTCAAGTACAGAGTTCAGAGGGGCATGAATGTAAGTGGAGTCTCAGTATGGTTTTGAGGAGGTAAAGGGAAGGCATCGCTTATTTGAGAGCATGAGCATTAACAATGGGATCTCTTACCATTGTAAGAATTACATTAATGTGTCAATGCTGAATGCATCCATAGTAGCATCAATATGCCGAGTCATAACTCTTAAGAGATCCCAAGTTCTCAATTGTCTTGATGAAGCGCAAGGAAGCAGTCCTCTGTGAGTCTATAGCGTTCCAAATTTATTTGATGAGTTGCTCTGTTGTAGGTTTAGACTAAGCTTAAATTCTACTAAGTAAACTAAGTCAATCAATTCCTTCTCATAGTCCAAGACTTGGAATCTGATGAACATTTTTCCCCACACCCTCTAATTGTTTTGATCATGTTGTGGATGGAAACAAGCCTTTTTGAGTTAGTAGCATTTCAAATGTTTGTCACAATTTATTCAGTCCTAGGTTTAGTCCATGCCAGAATACTTAAATTTTAAAATCCATCATACTCATCAGGGTATCAGTTCCTTCTCATAGTCCAAGATTTGGAATCTGAAGAACATACGTTTTGAACACCTACATATGATTAAAAAAAAAGGAAGACTCCAGATACTGGAAAAGCAATATAAAGACCCATTTATGTTCATAAAGCAATATGAAACTTCCATATACTAACTTCCTTGAGCATATCTTATGATCATTTGTGAAGCCAAGGAAACCATAATGTGCCGAAAGCATGCCATAAAGCCTCAGTTTCTGTTCTCCAGGCCTTGGATCGTGCCCACTTCTTGCCCCAGATTGGATCAGGCGATGAGGTCAGATCCCAGTATAAGAATCTGGTACAGGCCCTGGATGAGTACATTCGCAAGACTTTCTATGAATGGACTCTGACAGTGGACAAGGTAAGCATTTGGTATAATTTATATGGCAAATTTGCATCGTTAAGCTTTACTTATCTTTGCAGTTTATCAGATGATGTTTTGTTCTGTTCTCCTATGAGGGTTGTCATTGTGGCACTATATAATGTCAGGAAGTGCATTTATCTTTATTTATGCTATCATACTTTTGACATAAGTACACATATGTGCAAAACAGAACAGACTCCATATTTGATGATGTGATTGACTATGGCCACTTTTGTGGAGTGAAGATTTTTTTAAGATATGAAGTACGTTCATATACTGTATCTTCTTTATCATACTGGCAATTATTCTTTTTAACAATAAGACTGATTACACGCATCTAACGATACTATAATTTACCATTGCGTGATGTTCCATATGCAAATGCAGACATTTTTAATTGTGTTTCTTCTTTCTTGCATAATGTGGAATTTACTGTGTACATAATTTTCAGGCTAAGTATTTTTGTTGGCATAAATTTTGAGGCACAGTACCTTATTTTATGTTACACCTTTCCCAACACACAGTGTGCTTTATCTGTAGAAATTTACAGTACAGAAGGAAACATCATGCATCCATACAAGCATTTGTTCATCAAGTGATTAAAACTTAGTTAACCTGGCACAAGACTGGGCCAGAAAATGCAAGGCCCAGTATGTCATGTCCCTAATGTGAAAATGTGTGAGCAAGATTTTCAGAATGTGAGGATAACATGGCAACATACATTGTGTTGTAGTCTGACACCACCTTTTTCTTCTGTCATAGATTTCTGAGGTACAACAAAAGGAGAATAAGTAGTTATAAAACAAAGGACAAAACCAGCACAATATTAATTTCATTAGATACACCCTGCTAAAAATCAGCACAGGACTGTCCTGTTGGACTCTGGGATATTTCTCATTCTATTTTTTTTTTTTTTTGGTTATTTGCAAATCATAAATTTAACACAGCTGAGTGAAATGAGTCTCTTGTGTATATTGTCAGTTCTAATCAATCTGAGCTTGGAAATAAGTTGACTCTTTTTCACTGGCATTGGAGAAGGTATTATTTAAACATCAGTCAACTTACTCAAACATCAGTGCATGCTCAAAAGAACATGTACTGTCCCATAACACAAGTTCCAAATTCTCCTCGCGTCTCTCATTTGTTGGTCGCTGGCTTACATCACAGTCTCGCTGGAGCATGAGGCCTGGCAAAATGAGCAGTATTGATGTTTTGGCTTTATTTGATATCCCTTTGAATGAATGCTCTGTTCAAAGGCTTATCATACTTGTGATAGATCAGGAGTTGTGATTGATTAGTACAGACTTTATCAAGACTCATTTAACCTGGCTACAGCACAAATGGGTGACGGGAATCAGGAATAGTTTATCTTAAGATGACAGTGATTTGTTTTACTTACTGCACATTTATCTGTATAGATTCACACTTTGCCTTCTCTCTTTTATTTGTTCCTGATTTCTGCAGGAGAATGTAAGTCTCTCTATTTTTTGACCAACTAATTTTTTGCGCTGCTGAAATCAGAGTGGATTATCCTTCCTTTTTACACACCTATGTTGTTTCCCTGTCCAATTTAGAAATGGAGACACCAAACACATACTAACTTGTAGCTGAATTTTCTAGGGTTTTGTTTCACTTATTTTGTGTAACCCATTGAATTTTTAGAAACGAACTCTAGATTTTACATTTCTTTTATGTTTTATGTCCATTCTGTCTGATATCATTATAGGCTTTTTCTGACATGAGTGACTAAAACTGTAACCATTTACCTTTTTGATACTCTTTCTGTTTGAAAATCCAAATTCTTTACTTAATTTAGTGTATTACAGATCACTATACTCATAATTGTCATTTGACTGTCTCTGACATCTTCTAACAAAAGGGTTTATGTTAGTTTTCTGCCAAAATAATTGCTTTGCAAATTTGTGAAATACATGTCAAAACTTATCACCCAACAAAATATTTATGTGATACTGCAAATGCCCTTGAATAAGTTACAGAGATTCAACAAAAATTTGGTTGAAGCCCAAAGCTATATTCAGACAGACCCACCAAGTTTTCTCAAAAACAGCCCTTTTGTCAGAAGATGCTAGGCCTGCTTTTGCAAGGAATTATTGATAAGCTATAGCTTCATACCTGTCACTGTCAAGAGTTTATTCAAGAACCTGTTTTGATAAGCACCACATACTAAATTAAGAATAAACTTGCACAGCATATTTTGATTATTTGTAGTCTGTTCGCTTCGACACTTCAAAATGGTGTGTTTACTTTCTTCCCCACTCCCACCCATCCAGTAGCACCCTCATGTGTTCATTGCTAAGACATTTGTCAGCATTGATTTGAAGAAACCAAAGCTTACTTTTGTTATCAATGATTTCAGAAGAAAGTGAATTGTATAGCAAATATCATAGTGGTGGGCGGGAGGAATCATGGATGTCATTTTGTTATCAAAATTTCATCATTGTGACCAGAAGTTACACACTTAGGAAATATAAACTAGTCTGTTAATTTTTTTTGGAAACACTGTCAGCATTCTTTTGACAAAAACATTTAGAAAGCCTTAAAAGTAAACTTCTCAAAATGAAAAGTTCTTCTGGCCTGTCACAGAAAAAGCACAGGGATGGTGCAAATGGAAGTGATTCTCTGATATGATCAGAGTTATATTGTTGTCTATATTGATGTGTAGGGTAGTATTCCACATCTTATACGTTAACAGAGGTGAAATGGATATGATAGAAACATCAAGATAGATGGAGGGAGTGGAAGTTTGATATCTCCTGTTTTGTTGGGAATAATGGTCTTGTGAGCGGCTCTTGTGGATGAACTGCTGGTCTTGTGTGGAAAGTATTGCAGGGGATGTTTTTTAAAGTTTGTTGTTTTTTGGGGTCAGTAATTTCTTGCCAGTTCCAAAGAAAAGAAAGAAAGAAAATTCCTGTCTTCCTTATGGAAATGCTGTTCTGTGTAATTGTAAACATTTCTTGAAAAGTGCTGTTCAATAATTTTCAACAAAATATAATGCAAAATGAAAGATAATGTCTCAATTTTTAAGGAGAATGGTTTTCTATGGTATTTTGGGAAAAGCTTTTCGATATGCGTACGTTGCAGTATGATAACTGCATGGTTACATACATATATATATATCAGTGCTGAACTTCAGCAGTACTGAGTCATATCTCCTTTAACAGATTTGCCCTTGTAAAAATATCTGACAACATAGATAAAACATAGAGGATATTTTACATTTGGCCCATTATATTTGATTTTGCCTGCTGTTAATGAACAGAGGGTCCTTTTCACAAATTCGTAGTTACAGTAAGTGTTTAGTGTTGTTGGCTCCTTGAGTCAGCCACTATAATTTAGTAGGAAGTGAGTGTCTCTGAATATTTCCATGTGTGAACCAATTAGCATAAAAATGAGTTTTCAGCTTGGATAAGCCACATCTTGTATTTTTGTGGCTACACTCTTACTCAGTGTTGCTCTTACCCACTAACATGTGACATTACATACTAGTCTACTCAGCATCCAGTACAGTTTGAAATGTATATATAAATTTCTAGGATTCTCTTTTATTTTTTCTTTTGGTGGTTTTGAAGGAAGAGGGCAAGATGTAGATAAGTAGTCAGGTTAAGGAAAAAAGAAAGATAATTGTTGAGCTTCCTATCACAATACAGTTATCAAGGAAGAGGAAAAAATAGTATGCTGAGGTACATGAAAGACATTAGTTACTTAAACATTTGCTGAATTCCACCAAAAAATGACAGTCAATGTTGATGACTTATGTTCACTTCAGATATAATATTGCCAGAGATTGTGTTCAGAAGCAGTGCTTTCAAAATGAAGTCAGTGGTGCGTTGTACTCAGGGCATATTTGGACAGAGCAGTTGCCTAGCACTGAGAGTGAAGAAAGCTCAGAGAATATACCTGCATATTGAAGTTACCTCTCACCCCATCTGCCAGTGTTGTCACTTTGATCATGTGCTTTTTCCTCTACAGCAGGAGTGATTTTTTTACCTTGTATTTCTCTTTACATGATGTGACAGCAAATGTTACAAAAAATCCTGTAATAATTTTACTGTTGAAAAGAAGCCAGGCGTTCTACCTGCTTTATCCTACAGAAAAATGGTTTTTCGTAAAACCATTTTTACCTTTCGTAGGGGAAAATTCCAACAAGTGGCAACTCTGCCATTAAGGTATGAAGGTGCCAATATTTTTTTCACTGTTAAGGTTTTACACCTCTCATTAACTTATCCAGGGGTCCCATGCCAAAAACACTTTCCAAACATGTTGTTTAGCTCTTCCTCCAAATTTTGATACAAAGAAAAATGCCCCTAAACCAGTTAGATTCTGAGAACTTAGGCAGTGAAGCAGGCTGCTTGGTATTCTAGGCCTTTTCACTCAGTGAACAGGGTAACTTTACCCACCTAGCAACAACCACTAAGTTTATATTTGAGTGGCTAAGCCTCACCTATTTTGAGTCTACATATGTATTTTCTCCTATCTAAGCCTTTGAAATTCAAATCCAACCCCTTTTCCCCCTCCCGATGGCCAGTTTTTTTTTAAATTTTATTTTATAGGGCATTATATTGGCATTTTCATACCTTAACCCTTTTCAGAATAACTGTGCAGATAGTGTGTCCTGCCTGTTTTACAAATAAAACTATAAACGTGTGTCAGGTGTCAGGATCTGGCATTAGTGAACCCTCTTGCCCAATATGCACTCTCTGGTTTTGCTTTTGTTGTATCACATTTTATACATTTGTAATCTGTAGACATTTTCAGATAATTAAGATTAAACTTTCTGCTATTAGGTTGTAACACTTATCTAATAATTTCATGTAACATGTCAGTTACAGTCTGAAAGGTCATATTTTACAAGTTGTTTGCAAATAATGGATTACTTTTTTTCACAACTGCATGTTGGAATTTTATTTTCATTGGAATTCATTCTCAGATAACAAAAATGTAAATTTTATTGAGGAATTTGATCCCTTTTGCTAGTAAAATGGTTGTACATGATAGTTTTTTCCTCCAAAGATCCTTTTTATGGAGTCTGAATATGTCAGTATAGATGATATGTTGCATTCATCAAACAGTACAGTAGCAACATACTCTGACTTCTTTCACAAACTTCGCTTAAGCTTGAAAGTTGTTCTCGGAACACTATTTCCATAATCTGACTTTTGCACTAACAGTGTTTGCTGTTGAATAAGTTACTAACAGAGTGGAAACAATGACATGAGTGTATGGTATATAAACCATTCAGACAGATATAGAAAAAAAAATGCATGAAAAATCTCACAAAATTTGTTGGTAAAAGGACAGCTGGAAGGCTTGTTCCAGCTAAACATAGACACTTTTTTTGCTTACATTTGTAGTAGGCCTATATATAAGCAAACTGTTCTATCTAATACTATTACAACCAGTAGACTGAAATTTGGGGTTACAGTGTTTGAAAGATTAATAATGGAAAGTCAGTATTCCATAGCTTAGGCAAGTAGGGGCACACACAATAAATGATTGTTCAGATAATTTTATATAACCTTTTCATTTCATACATATGTTTATATATAATGCCATTTGTGAGTCGTAGACTTTATGGAATCTCACAGTAAATTATTGTTGATTATGAGTTACAGATAAACAGCCATCATGATGCTTGTGATACTAGACCCCTTATTCTACTGTATGCTGTTCCTCTTGCACAAGTCTATAGACCTGAGATACAAAATTAATAATGCATGATAAGGACATGGAATCTAAGATTGATGATACATGATGTATCTTTTATACTTTGACTCTAGTTTAAATGCACCATTAGTCAAGAAAAAAAAAGAAATGTTCAGAGTTGTGTACTTGATGCATTCTTTCCTACAGGAGCCACACAAACTTCTTGATGTTCCACTCATGTGCCGCAGTCACGAGCGGCCCCCAATGTTAGACTTAAACTTTAATAGGTGAGTAAACTTATAAGTTGGTACTGGACTATGATAGTAACTGACCAGCGTATACCTGATATTGTAAAATGTTTTCTAAGGAACACCAGAACAATGAATATGTTTGCTTCACCTATCAGATCAGGTAGAGAAAACATATTTTCATTGGTCAGCTGCTAGGGCATTCTGTATGTCTTTGTATAATATTTACTTACAAGAGCTGTATGTGTGAGTGCATGGTTTGGTCTGCAAGGATGGAATGTTACAGCTGTGATTGGCTAGTGACTGTTTGATGGTTATGTATGCCGCAGTAAAGACTGAAGCATTTATTGCTCAGCGGAGCCTTGCAAGGAGTGCTTTGGACTAAATCCCAGCTGGGATTATCAAGCAAAAACACTGATGAGGATTCCTCATTTCTTCTATATGGTTTCATAGCATGTTACCAGTTATTGGCCTCTTTTGTTCCAGACAATTACTGAAGATGTTCCAGGAAATCTACTACTGGGAGAGACTTGTCTTTGAAGTACCTCATTATGCAGTGGAGGTTTATGCCAAGAGAGAGGATCTTAGAAATCTGAGAGAGCATGTTTTGTTGGTAGTCAGAGACTACAATAGGTGAGGTTCTTTTTTGCGGTTGGAAAATTTGATTTCTCTGATCCAATTGGATGGACATGTAGACTATCATGTCAAATCAGGCAGTTAGTTGATGATGGTAACTAGGTGGTAAGGCATATTTTATTTCAGTATCACTAAGGTGAAGGAATGTGAGCCCAGTCACACTTTGTCTGGGAGGTTTGGCATTGGGAATTTATCAAATTACCATAAAGACCAATTTCAAAAAGAAAAGCTGAAGAAAACTTAACACTAGAAAAAGTCCTCTGCCTTCCGGGGATCAAATTCAGACTATTTCAGCTTCAAAGCTGAACATGCTACCTTTACATCACAGGGATGCTAACTTGACAGCAATTTAAACTTCCAAGTACTTACTGGTACCTGCCTATATATATTATCTAACTTTCTTGTGTAAGCTAAGTGTTCAGCGATGACTTCAGCACACTTTCTTAATGCTAACATGATTATGGTAGATAGATCAGATGGATTGAGTTCAAATTAGATTGATGGGACGATGAGGGATTATGTTAAATGAGATGAGGGTATAAGAGATCATAGTAAATAATGGGTTCAGGTCCCATCATGGTCATGATCTGAGTGACTTGGGGAAACATTTCATTCTTAATCAGCCTGTTCATTTGTAAAATGGGTACCTGACCACAGGAAGTGAAAGATATTGTCAGTATGCTAGTGATCAATGCATGTATATGGCTGCTTGTCATCAAACGATCTGGCCAGTTGGGGAAATAGTTATGTGAAGTCTCATGAGTGGCCAGCTGTTTGAATAAGAGTCTTTCATAACTTCATTATTATTATTATTATTATTGTTACTATATTTATTACTATTATTATCATTATGATGATTATGATAAATCATGTAATTGAGAGCAAGGCAGGTTAGATCTAGTGATAAGAGTCTTTGCTAGATTGGACGAAATGGTCAGGTGGTCATAGATTATGGTGGGTCAAAGCTTTCACATATTAAAGAAACTATAACGTTGAAAGAGGAGAGTTTCTGTAGATGCATGATGAAATCTGTCACACAATATGATTACCTGGCAAAACCATGTTCTTGGATAACAGGATCATCGCAGCTTTGTCTATTGAGGAACGAGGCCTGTTCAGAGAGAGGATCCGCTTCCTGGATAAGCGCATTCACCCTGGTCTGTCCAAACTGACCTGGGCATCAAAGGGTACAGTGGAGTATTTCATCAACGAATGCCGAGGTCACTGCTCCAATATCCAGGTGAGCCAGAGCACAGCAGAGTGCTGTTTTAATGATCTCTCTAAATTTATTACTATTTAATAGTTTTGAGAAAATAGAAAGATGAAAACAAACAGCACTGCAGGGATGAAGAATCCTCATTAGTGGTTTTGTTTTATGGACTGATCGAGGCTTAGACTGAAGAGCTCACTGCTAAACTCAGTGACTCTATCAGTTTAAACAATTTGTGTATTTAGGCAATGTCAGCACTATTTTTTAATGTACAAAAAATTGGGTATTCCCAGTGACTGGATATATTTTACCATGATGAGTACTTACAGAATTTTGCCTGTTGGTGCATATTCAGTAAAAAAATGCCTCATTTATGGTAATCTCCTTTGACAACTTGAAGATAGCATGTTTTGGTTTCGTTGAGTTGATGTCGGATATGGAATTCCTCATAAATATCTCATCTGGGCTATGGGAACACATCTCACACTAAAAAATAACTGCTGAAATGAGAATGTGTGTTTGAGCACTTTAGTATGCCAGATATTTAATTAATTTAACCAGGTAACTTCCTGCGTTACCACTCTTCTCACATGTAACATTTAGTCCATTACACTTAAAATTCTGATGCTCTACATTTCATTCTGTCTCTTCCAGTCCGTTGTGGATTCCTACAAGAATGCCAATCAGAACATCTCTATCATGTGTGTTAAGATCAGCGAGTTGCTGCTGGTCAGGATTGATCCCAAAGTTGTCTATGAGAATCTACAATTTGATGAGGATCAGGTTAGTTGGTGTAGCTTGAACAAGCTAATGGTAGTGATGTTGTTGTCATTTGTGACATTGGAAAATAGGATAAAAAAGGTTTTTATTTACCCCATAGGGGAATTGTTATATTAAGCCATACAGTGTTGTACACCTCATTCATAACACAGATATAAAAACAATATAAGCATATAAACAAACAAAACATTTAGATACAAAACAATATACATTATACATATAAATATACAATATTACAAATGAAATCTATAACAAAATAAAAATAAATGCTAGCCACCATCGTGCAGCGGTGTCCTGGAAATGTCCAGCTCTAAAGCCAGATACTTATTTTCATATGAGTGGAGTGAGGAAATGAGAGTGAAGTGTCCTTCATGAGGACACTAGAGTGCAAACCATCCGATGTGAGAGTCAAATCCTCAGACCTTAGACTTGAGAGTCTTCAGATTGTGAGAACTACTCACAAGCCATGCAGCAATACTGCCTTTCTGTTTTGGCTCCTCTAGAATATTTTCACGACAACATCTGACACCTACAGAATTTGTTTTTTAAAAAAATGGCGAAAAGATACCAATGTCAGTTTATGGTAGTGATTGTTTAAAGTTACAGCAGTTAGCCAGATGTCCTACCAAGTGTCATTTCTATTATCTCACAGAAGTTGTGTGTCAGTCAATGACAATGAGTATTTCATATCACAGCAAGATTGGAGATGCCTTGATAATGGTTAAGACTTCACGATAAACATTTGGTTTGTGTTAGTCATGCCAAAGACAGAATCTAACCACATGTCAATTGATGGTTAGGTAAGGAATACAGATGAGACAGGGTGATTTCTTCAAATGCCTGAGAACTCTGGTCGACAGTCCCATGCAGGCCAACAAGGTACAGTTCTTGGTGAGATGACTAAAGGTGCTGGCTCTTGTTTGTTTAGTTTGTAAATACTTTAACCTGATTTCATAAAAGGATGCCACTCTTCCATGGAACTATCAGTTTTGAAGTTTATATGTGTACTAGTTTCTTCCTTCATCTCTCTCTTGTTCAGCTTAGCAAGGGTTGTTACTCCAGAAATTCTCAGGTTGTGGTTCATTGAGTGCCTGACCTGCCCACACAGCTTTTATTCCAGGATAAGGAGGAGATCCATGATGCCAGTGAAGCACCATGGCAAAATTTGACATTCTTACTTTTATAATCCTTACAGGCCAGACACCGAGAGAACATCCAGAAGAAGCTGAAAGAGACCCATGAAGCCATTGTGGCAACTCTGCGCCAGTCTTATGAGGTGTACAAGAATGATGGAGCAGAAGTCCAGCAACACTGGCACCGCTACACAGAGAAGATGGACAGAATGCTGGAAGAAGCTTTCAGGTGAGATATTGATCAATCCTGTTTTTTTCTGTCTCTGTTACTATTGTGATTCATTATTACACCATTTTTAGTACATTCTTTTGGATAAATGCATGTATTATACTTTGTTATGTATTGCAGACTGAATGTGAAGTGGTCCCTTCAAGAACTCTCCAAAGCCATCAATGGAGATGGCAAATCTGCTCCCAACCCTCTGTTTAGGGTCAGGGTGGTCTTGGAAGGGGACAAGGTAAGAACATTCACCTCAGTCTCTTAAATGTCACATGACTCACTGAAATGTTAAACTTGTCTTATAATTCTTGACAATCAGATTACTTTATTGAGAGATCTCTTAAGAGCTTCATTTGATTAAATTGTTTAGATTGCAAGTTACTGTCTCCTCACGCAGGTAGCAAATGTTTCTTTGTCTGCATTTTAGATGGCAAAAATAGACAACTCATTTGCTATCCCTCTTCCTGACTAGCCAGCTAAGATACCTTGAGCTGACAGGAAATATGCACAGTGGTTACTCAGATTAGCACTAGGTTTTACCATGATCAGATTTTCTTTTTCAAAATGTCATGTAATCACCAGCCATCCAGTTGAATACAGGATGAAAATAAATCAACTTATCAAATTCACTTCTTGAGTAAATAGTTGTATAACAAATAATTTCAGGTTGAATTTTCACCCACTCTGCTTCAACTGGCAACAATTGTGGGTGACATTGGCAAGACCCATCTGATCAAAGCCATTGCTGACTTCAAGCGTCTGCCAGATTTGCTTACCAAGAAGAAGTCAATCAAAGATGTAAGTTATGCCTCTGTGAATTCAATCACACGCTTCATCTTGGAGCACTGTTTTTCCAAATTTCAGAGCAGAGGATTTTGTACAGCATAAACACTTTGCAGATCGCTAGTTACCTGTCCCACTGAAGGTTATGATAAAGAAAATTGGTATAAAAATATGTGGTGTTCAAAATAAAAAAGCAAATCCATCAGAACCAAGGATCATTTAAAGGCAGGGTTTGGCTTCTGATAGTAGCAATCAGATGGTGCAACTTTAAGGGCAAGTGTGGCATAACTAGGTCATTTTCATTAATAAAGGGAACTTTGTCATTTTGGGGTGAAATATGGGTCAGATAGGGCCAGGAAGGAAGATAAACGGGGGTGTTTTGCAATCTCCTCCCTTCGTTGTTATGGAAACGCCAATTGTTTGGCCTCCATATTGGAAAATATCCATAACTTTGAACCCTTCGATCTGGAGAACAACAGATGGTAGGGTGACCATTTCCTTTTGCATCAAAATAAACTTTTTGAGACAGGTATCATGAAAATATAACTTCAGGAATCGATAAAGGACATGTTGGCATTCAAGAAACAGTCCTTAACTCATTTTACAGTTTGATCCAATTTTACTTCTACAGGGTGCCGCACTTGTCCTTAAGCATAGAGTTAAACCTACTTTTTTCTATATCTTTTCCAGTCGATCAGTGAGGTGGTTGCCCGTGATGAGGAGATCAAGAAAATTCAAAACATCATCAATGCTGGCATGCAGAGCAATGCCCAGAATCTCCAGAACTACCTCAGTACATGGGATTCCTACAGGTTTGTTACAAAATCTGCTGCTGTTATTGTTGGTGGTGGTGATGCTGATAATTGTCATGCTAATGGCAGTGTTAGTTATTTACTCCCAATCAGTTTTTAAAAATTTGGCTACTATATATATAGTGCACACACATAGTGAAACACCTCATGCAGTTTTCCATACAATCTCACCAACAGTGATGGTTTAAAAACCTCTCTTCAGCAGCAATAAAAAAAATTGCTGACAAATTATTTCTCTTTGACTCTTTAAAAAACATCATTCTCTTGCAGTAGTGCTTGCATGTATTTATACATTTGAACAAGTAATATTGATGTGAATGTTTGGAAGTATACATTTTGAACAAGTAATATTGAAGTGAATGTTTGGAAGTATACATTTTGAACAAGTAATATTGATGTGAATGTTTGGAAGTATACATTTTGAACAAGTAATATTGATGTGAATGTTTGGAAGTATTAATACATGTATCTGTAATAGGAATGTTAGTGGATAATAAATGCCACTGAACAAACAACTTGAAACAAGCTGGCTCTCTCTTGCCAACACATCGCTGCAAAAGCTGACACACTATCTGAAAGAAAACGGTGTCAAGTAGGTCGCTGTGGGTCAGGGTCATTGAGAAGGTTAGAGGGATAGAATGAGCATCTGCGTGATATATTGAAAGTTTATGTTAAGAAGAAAATAATTTATTATTGTTATTCATACATCATAAATCTCAATCTTATGTTATTCCTTTCAGAGAAATCTGGGAGATCCAGAAGGATGCTTTCATCAGGAGATATCAGAAACTCAACCCCCAGAACTCTTCATTTGATGCTGACATTGCCAGGTAGGATGACACTGAAATCTCCAGCTTTGTCTTTGCTTTTGGCTTGGTTTTGAGTTGAGCTCTTATCCCAACAGAGGGTTGCAATTGCACATGGCATGATATCACTTCAGCCAGTCAGAGTGCCTGAATTTGGGGATGGACATGTCAGCTTTTCAGTTTTGGTTGTGAAATTTGCCAGACTTCTGGGATTTGATTCTTGCTTGCCCCTAACAAACAGCATAGGCCCTTTAGAAGAGCTCCATGATTTTGCCCTCAACTTAAAACATAGTTACGCTGCTTGACACTGACATGGGGTACATCTGACTATTTGACCTCCTTCATGTGCAATACCCTGGGACTCTCTCAGCTAGTGCAAGGCTTTAAGATTAGGGGCAGGATTAAAAAGGAGAAAGCACACATGAGAAAGTTCCTAGACATTAATGATGTCTAGGGACTGTGTCCGTGTTGTGATTTCTTTCTTAACAAACTTTTAAAGCTTCTCCTAACTCTAAGCAACTTGTGAGGACCATATCTAAAACATTTGTGTGTGTGTTATCTATAAAGCATTTTTTTTATATGTCACATTGGCTTTGATCTCATCAACAGCATGGTCCCTATATTTATTTTAAAAATCGCCGAAGTCTGACGAGCCATTTTTGTAGCACAATGAGACATCAGTCTTATAGGCGTAGAGGAATCTGATAAACATGCACTTCCCACTTGATGTCAGATGATGTATCTATCCTCAGATACAATGAAGTGGCCAACAATGTTCAGACCCAGGAGACCATTTTGAACATCCAGTTTGTGCTCTTGGATTGCTCTCCTTTGAAGTACGCCATCCTTAGCCATTGTCAGGAGTGGCAGAACAAGTTCACCACTTTGCTCAGTGAGATTGCCATCGCGTCGCTGCAGGAGCTGACACACTATCTGAAAGAGAACAGTGTCAAGTAGGTCACTGTGAGGCAGGGTCATTAAGAAGGTTATAGGGGTAGGAGTGATGAAATGGTTTGACAGATGGAAGTGATGAAATGGTCAGATGGGTGAAAGTGATGAAATGGTTTGACAGATGGAAGTGATGAAATGGTTGGAGGGGTGAAAGTGGTGAAATGGTTTGACATATGAAAGTGATGAAATGGTCAGGGGTGAAAGTGATGAAATGGTTTGACAGATGGAAGTGATGAAATGGTTGGAAGGGTGAAAATGGTGAAATGGTTTGATAGATGGAAGTGTTGAAATGGTTTGAGGGGTAGAAATGGTGAAATGGTTTTAGACATAAAAGTGGAAGAACAGTTTGAGAAGTGAAGTCGGTGGAATGGTTTGTTTGTTTGTTTCTTGACTTATGGTGCCTCAGGACAATTAATAGGAGAAGGCTTTGAGCGGTAGAAATGGTAGAATGTTTTTTAAGAGGTAAAATTGGTGGAAATTGATGAGTGGTAGAAGTGGTGGAATGATTTGAAGGGTTTGTTTGTTAAAGTTAGGGTATTATGACATTTCAGCATGGTTAGTGGTGAAATGGTGTGAGGAAGAGAAGTTATGAAGCAGGTCCAGACAAAGAAGTATCTTAGGCATTTACAACCAGACCATTGCAGGAAGTAAACCCACAACTTCTTGATCATAGGTCAGGCATATTACCAACCCAGCCATCCCACTTATTCTGACTCTGAGCCCAATGTTGTTTCAGAGTGGCCCAGGCACCCCAAACTTTGGACGAGCTCGGAGAGAGCCTGCAGCTATGGGACAAGCTAAATGCAGAGCTGGCCACTATAGAGGAAAGGTTCGCTCCACTTAACGAGCAGTTTGTCATCCTCGAGAAGTACGAGGTGGCCATTCCTGATGATGTAAGTGAGACTGTGTCTTTAATCTGTTCCCATGTGAGTTGCCTCCTTGAGCATTCCCATCCACCCGAACTTTCTGCTGCGAAACCCATTATGTGTATTCCTTCTCAGGCCATTTTCAAGTAAAATTGTCAGTTCTCAACAGAAAACTCTTAAAACAAGTGAGCAGAAGAAGAGGATGGTGGTTTTTCGTATTTAAATCAAAAACGTTAAAGGAGGTAGACTGAAATAGAGTGTTGTCATGGGGCATGGGGATTCTGATTTTCTTTAAGGCTAGTGGGAATGAATTATAATGTGGACCTATATGTCATCAGCTGTTGAAATAGTATTGATAGTTATTAAACTGATACCACTGACTCATGATGGTCATAGTACTCATTGTGACACTTAAGCGTTACAATAACATCCTGGTGGTTGTCACTATGATGATGATCATCATCATCAACAACAGCAGCAGCAGCAGCAACAACCAGTTATCCCGAGTGCAGTATTACTTTATTTTGTCTCAAAGTATGTTCTTAGTTCCTGAAAATTCATTGTCTGGACAGAGAATCCAGAAAAGTCCATGTATGAACAGGCATAGAGGTATCAAAGAGATGTGGATGAAGTTTGGTATCAGACAGCTTGTGGTCGTGCAGATAACAGCAGTTCTAGGATTATCGCCCTTCATTTTGCAGTTTTGCATTGAAATTCCTATGTACTTATGATAGTGAATTGCACATCATGTTTTCTGCAATATCCTCTAGGAAAGGGTCATTTCTTCCCTTAATGGAAATTCTATTACATTACTGATAGAGGAAGGTTAGGAACATCTCAAATGATTTGTATTTATCACACTCATGTTTATTATCATCTTCATTAACAACAACTTCATGTTCAGCTTGAGGTGAAAGGATTATATCAGTCATTAGGAAGGAATTCCAAATGAGACTCATACCCCTAAACAGCATTCATGCCTACAAATCGTCGCCTTCCACACGACAGGGCGTATTCCGATTTTTGACGGTTTTGAGTTATCACCACCAATACGTAGTGCTATCTCAGAACTATGTTCACACGAAACGGTGTATCCCTAGCTCAAATGGTAACGAAGATATAGCATAAAATTTCTAAGGGCTTAAGCTAACTATCAATATGATCGAATCAGACGTAAATCGCTCTCCTTAAAAACGTGAAAAACAGGGATACGCCCTTTCGTGTGGAAGGCGACGAAATATAACCCAAACCATACCCCTAACCCTAATCTTACTCTTAATCCTAAACCTAATGCCCTTTGACACAGGAGTATCAGTCAAGGCAAGTCCCTAACCCCAATGCCCATTGAGACAGGAGTATCAGTCAAAACAAGTCCCTAACTTTAATGTCCATTGAGACAGGAGCATCAGATGCAAGTCTCATTCGCAGTTCCTCCCTATCATTACATGTATAATACAGAGAAGCAATACCAGTCAGTTTATAAGAAAGACTTGCTGGCTTGAATTTCATTTTCATTATCATCAGTTTGCCATCATCATCATTTCAGATATCCCATATGGTTGAACCAGATGCCCCTGGAGCATCTATGACTGTAAATGTTTTTAGCTGCTCAGTGTGAAAGTCCATCACTGATGTTGTACTGCTGTGATATCGTCATGCTCATTACACTTTCGCTTAAATCATTTTTTTGTTTGATGCTTTGCATTGTTGCTACTACTCTGATCTTCCATTTGTCTGTCTAATTATCAACAAAAAAAAGTGAAATTTTGTTTTGATGTTGTATTCCCAATTTTCAAAGCTAACCCACATCTGCCTCATTATTTTGTCTCGGGAAATGAGTTCAGAGTGCTAGATTTCTCAAATCCTCAAAATGTGACTTAGGCAAATGTGGAATGAGCGTGATGATATGTTGTGTGGCTATTCTCCAAGGGACGCATGCACACTGCCATGTAACATCGGGTGCCAAGGAACCCCAAAGCATCAAAAACATTAGTGATGTTTTTAGTATTTGCCAAGTGGGCACAAAGCTACACAGCATTGTACATGCAGCCCTGGATGGTGTTTTTCTGGTGATTTATAGTGGCCTGTTGGTTTTTCAAATCACTGCCTTTTTAGCTTAAACTGGTTGACACGTACAGATACTTTTTCAAATGACAACAGAAGAAAGAAAAACAAAAGTACAAACATTTAAAAGATCTTTATATATATGTACTCTTTTATGAGGTTCTTTATCACTTGTGGAAACATGGGTTAATCAGGATGGTGGTTTGAATACAATTCTCAGGGACTAAACGGAGTGAAGTCTCAAACATAGTGGGTAACATGAGTTAGGGACACATTATTGCATGGGTAACAAAGAATCCAGATGCAGAACTATCAGCACCCAGAGATACCCAAAAAGAATCAGTCTTGTTAACGTCAAGAAATAAAACTAGGGCTGCATTTCTTAGGTCTTCTATGACATCATTTTGACATAAAGGGGCCGTCCCCAGAAGTTGTTATGAATAAGCAAGTCAAGATGGCTGCGACTAACACGGAAGCAAGAGGAGATATGCACTGACTTGCAAGTGGTCTTTGGTTTACTTGTATCTCTGCCTCATTCATTTGCATTCAGACCACTGTTGATTCTTACCACATCCTCCTCTGACACAGGGAGGGTCCCTTGGAGATCGCGTGTAACAGTTAATTTGTGCCAAGGCAAATTTGAAACCACACATAAATACCGCCATTGCATCAGCTTCCGATTAAGGTTGCAAGACTTTGTTTTGAGCAGAGCCAATTTGTACATGAAATAGAGCCAAAAAAAGGAGCCAAACCATATCTGGAAAGTTACAGAGAAATGCAAGCAATTTTTGTATCGGAAGGTCAATTTTGACCTGAAGTCTGTTGGAGCCAAAATGAAGCAAAGAGCCAGTCAGTTATTTGGGAGCCAAGGGCTTTAAAAAGAGCCAAAAATCCAGAAGAGACAAGGCAAATCTGGCAACTCATGGATTGGAATTTGTACTTTGTCTAACACTAAAGCAACACTAGTGCCATGGTCTAAGCTCCACCCACATAATCTCTGACTGCGCCCATTGGCTGTCTGAGACTAACAAGGCAAATATGAAAGAAACAGATATGCAGACTAGATCAGCAACAGTTGGCTTAGAGTAGGGTTTCCTTCACAAGGAATGACCAATAAAGCCAGTGAAGACTACATCGCTCTCCAGAAAAAAATACTGCTGTAAAGTCCTTAAATGACTTCAGGGATTCATGACAGTATTATTTGTGGGCAGGGAGGTGGTCTTAAAAGAATTTGAGACTTAACTGTATGTTGTAATTTGACTTATGAGAGCAAAAGTGGTCTCATTCCATTATCTTAGTAAAATGTGTAGTATCAGCTCTAAATTCTGATTTTCTGGGATCTTGGTTGTTACAGTGAAAGGTAGATGATGTGTTTGGTTATGGTGAATGTTGTGATTAATATTTGTAAGCTTTATCTATCGGGAAGATCCTTGAGATTTTTCTCTTCACCCTGTCGCTGGCTTCGAGTCATTGGGATATGTACTTTGAACACAATGACTTTGGCTTTATTTGTCATGGCATATTACCTGCACACAGTAATGAATGAAAAAGAAGTGTGGGTTGTTTTTTGGGTTTTTTTTGCTGGCACTAAAATGCCATGCCTTTGAGTAATGAAAGTTCTCAAACTGGTGTTCACGATCCTGTTGCTTGTGTCTGTCATACAGTGGATCACAGTTACATGTGAAAGGCAACAGCTTATTGTGCTTGGTGGAACTGTGTTGCACACTTTTGGGCAGCATGCTTAATTTTGCCATGGCTTGAAATAGCTTGAATTATTTGTTTACAATAGATGTCTTCTATTTTCATATTCTGTTCAGGTGTCACCGGCTTTAGTTTCTGTCAAGTGGGGAGTGAGGTTTTCAACTTCTTTTTGTTAACTGATCCATGCCTCTTTTGCTTTGTTGTGCATTTATCTTACAATCATACTGTTCCTTTGTAAACGAGATTGCTATGGAAGTTTACTATGGCTGAGTAGATAATCTCATGTAGAAGATGTTGAGACAGCATTGTTTTTGACAATAAACTGACAGAGAAAAAACAACAATGTTACAGACCCATATCTTAGAATGGAAACAAATATCATGGAAGCCACTGGATAGTTGATTTTGGCAGATGATGAAATTTTCACAAACAATGAAAGGACAAAAAAAATATATATATATATAAAACCTATTTAATTTTGTTGATCAAAGCAGCAATTTGCTCACCCTTAAAAGTTGGTTTCTTAAAACTCTCTATGGCTTGTGTCAGCAGAGGGGAAAAGAAACCACACTATCTACTTTCTTGTTTATGTTTGGCGATGTTTCTCACTTTTAGATATCTATATCACTGTAGAATGGTGTGGTTTTTGTTTTTCGCATAGGGCATAGCAGTGTTTTCCTGTGAATCTCAGTCATCTAAATATTTTTTTGTTGCCCTTAAGCATTTCACAACATGGATTATTGGATGTCGTTATCTTCAGTAGGTCTTCTGCATGTCTTTTGTTCTGACTTGTTTCAGTAAATATAAAATGGAAGGCCTGTGGATTCTTAGGGCAGGGCATATTTAGAAATACCCAATTCGGAAATGTTAAGATCATGTGTTAGATCAGCTCTGTAATTTCAAAAGGCACAGTGTGTAGAATCCACTTCATACTGAGCGTATCTTGCCCAATGTGGTCTCTTATGAGAATAAACAATAGAAAACAAAAACGAATCCAGAATAACAGGAACAAAAGTGCAAAAAAAACATTGGTTTCATTGATATGCAATTTGCACTCTAATGCATCAACTCTGTTCATAGCTACCTTTTTCTGCAACCTCCAGGTGACCAAGATGCTGAATGAATTGCCAAATGAATGGGATCACTTCCAGCAAGTTCTAATTGACTCTGAGAACATGCTCAAGAAACACAAGGTAGGTGATGAATGCATTTTCACTTTTTCGAGTCAACTTTCTATTCTTAGCACACATCATTAAGTTAACAATTTTGTTGCATCTTGTGCAGTCATGATGTTCAATATGCTGAGACAAAAAAATTAAAAAAAAAACATTATGCTTGTTTTAAAAGTCATGAAGAAAAAACACTCACTTATAAACCCTTTGTGGCAGGGTCATGGATAAACACTAGGCAAGTAGCAACTTAGGATTTAAATTTTTTTGAAGTTAATGTTCCTATGATGGAGTTAGCCCATCCAGACTTTGCAAGCTAAGGGACTGGGTTTGATCCTTGGCAGAGACAGAAAATTTTCTAGTGTTATGTTTTTCAACCTCCTTCTCAAAATTGATCTAAAATTGATCTTTCACAGTAATTTGGTCAAATCCCTAGTGACACACTTTCCACTGGAAATAATACTATCATAAGTCCTTAAACTCATTTATGGACTTATGACAGTATTAATCTTTGACAGTGAGAAAATATCAGTTCAAGCTCACATTCTTCTCATTAGTAATAATGGACAAGAGTATGCTTTACTACCTGGTTACATTTGCAAACATTGTATGCATGACTGCTTTAATTACTCCACTTTCAATGTGAAGTTATTGTTTCCAAACCACAGGAGCGCTTCAAGACTGGACTGCTCCAACAAGCTGAAGATTTCAAGAAACAGGCGGCAGAACTGCTCAAGGACTTTGAGACGCATGGTCCGTTCACGTCCACCATCCCCACGGATGAAGCCCTAGCAGCCATCCAGGCGGTACATGCACAGATGGATGCTCTTAAGGAACAAGAGCAGACCATCCGCCGTGGTTTGAACATCTTCAAGATTGATCAGCCTCCATCCAAAGACCTCGGTTCATTGGAGAAGGTAAGGCCAGGGAAGACTAAGCACATTGTGAACTTTGTCTCTTATTTGCAGTCAAGCAAGAATGCTTCTAAGACATAGAAGTTGAACCTTTTGGATCCAAATTTATGTCTCTATACTAGTGATTCACATATTCCTTCAAATTCAGCAAACTCAAACAAGATGAGGCGACCCCAAAGTATTTCTAGTTGTGTCACATATTTCTCAAAATCCCATTACCTCAAACAAGATGAGGCAGTCCTAAAGTGTTTCTAAAGCTTCACATATTCCTCAAATTCATCAAACTCCAACAAGATGAGATGGCCCCATAGTATTTCTAGTGTTTCACATATTCTTCAAAATTCAGCAACTCATACAAAGTAAGATGGCCCCAAAAGATTTCAAATTCTTCACGTATTCCTCAAAATTCCGTAAACTATAGCAAAATGAGGCAGCCCCAAAGTTTTTGGATTATCCATGCTCAGTTGTATGTGGTTTCCCTTTCTGTTGTGCATGGCCGAAAATGAGGATGGTTCTTTAGTGGTCATATTGGAATGGGAGAAAGCTATGGATTAGGTAGCAGAAATACTAATTATGAAGAAGCTTAAGTTTAGTGGAATGTAACACTTTCCAAACAGGCTGTCACGTTTGTACACATTAGGTCATTAGTGTGATGATCCTCAGCAGATAAATATGATTGTGCTCTGTCACTGGCTTGCATTTGCACAAGAAATGGATTCATTGAAACATGATAGGATGCAGTTTGTTCATAGCTTCAAGAATGTATAACTCTAGAGTTCACTCAGCTCGTTATCTCTCATGATGTTATACCACTGACAGGGAGACAGTGCCCAGCCATGGCTTATGATTACACTATTTTATTGCCTTGCTGTTTAGAGTTGCCTCTGACCACTTTGACAGTGGATGAGCAAATTCAGCCTATGCTTTCTTCAGTTGAACAGAGAATGAAAACATAGATTGTCAGCCATATCTATAGAAAACAGTTAAAAATGAGTAATTCCAGCCCCACCCCATTATGATTTCTGTTCTCTTTTTTCCTTTTCCAAGCCAGCACCTACTTGGGCTTGAGTCTTTTGGCCTGATGCCACGGTGCAGGTCTTTTGTAATTAATTGTATGACATTAGCATATAATGTGTTCACAGTATCTGGCCTCCTAGGGAGGTCTTCAAAATTGTTTAGCTGTGTTGGCTGTGCAAGCTTGTAAATTTAGACGCAGGTAGAGCATGGCTATGAAAGGAATTCTGAACAAGACTTTGATTGGTTACTGCCATAGTTTTGGAGCTTATCAAAACATTGATGGGCTGAGATGAGGCAGCAGAGAAGGTTTAGAGTTGACCACGAGTTGACCAGGACTTAATGTGTTTTAATGAGTTAAGAGTTGGTATCACACTGACAGGCACTTAACCATTGTGATGCAACGGTAGAACCAGTTCTCATCTTCAATCCACTTTGCTGGATGCAGCAGTAGAACAAATTTGCAAACCAGCGCCAACTGTGTGAGTGGCAGTCAAATTTTTCAGCCTGTGGTGGTTGATAGGCCAGCAACTACATGTGCAACAGTCATTATCCGTATCAATAGTCATGCGGCCAGCAGGAGGCTGGATCTGAGATGCCTCACATTACTAGAGTTAAGGATTACATTGATTTAGCATTAGGATAGATGTTGAAGTAATTACTGTGGATCTTCCATTGTATGTCCACAGGACTTGGAAAATATCAAGACTGTTTGGGAACTGACCAAAGAGTGGGAGACAAACTGGGAAACCTGGAAAGTTGGGAAATTCTCCGACCTGGAAACTGCAGAGATGGAAAACACATCTGTGTCCTTATTCAAACAGCTGGCTAAGCTCAGCAGGTCTCTTAAGGTATGAAAACATCGTAGGTGTAACTTTTTCTCATGTCATAAGAGCCTTTCAGAGGGAGGCATAGAGTGATATCTTGTTAAGACAACTGTGGCTTTGTGCAACTTTCTCAGCAGGTGCTTATTCAAAAGTTCCAGCTGTTCTGCCCTGTACTAAAAGTATTCTGAACATCACAATCTAATAACACTCTTTATTATTAATTAATTAAAGTGTTATTAAAGCTGCACTGTAGTTTGGTCACAATATGGAAAAAAGTACACTTTATAATTAACGTGTAATGTAGACTACTCACTCACATGAATAATCAATCTTTTTTCCACTACAGTAATTATTTAATAGCTTCATACTCTTATTGACATGTTTGTAACAAGTCTCGATGTATTTTGCTAATCTATCTAAAACATTCATTTTTTTACTCTCCAGCAACTCCTTAACCTTAAACATATTAGGTCATATGTTAAAATCTTCTACTGTTTCTCCACAGGAAAAGAACTGGGAGATTGTAGAGACCAGCAAGAACAAGGTTGACCAATTCAAGAGGACTATGCCCCTCATTTCTGACCTCAAGAACAAAGCCATGCGACCCAGGCACTGGCAACAGATTCAGGTATTAAGTTATTTGGTGGCATTTGAAGTTCCTCAGAGCAGTTGGTCAGTTAACAGACATCCAAACAATCAAAAAATATTTTTCAATTATGTGAACAGTTGGGAAGGGTGTTAGAGTTACAGGTAAACACAAGGCTAACTCAAAATTGATCTTTCAGGGTAATTAATTGGTAAAATCCTTGGTGACACATTTACTAAATAATGTGTAACAGCTAAGAAAATAATTGGATTGGGCTCACATTTCTCCCCCTTAATAGTAATGGATAGAATATGCCTCTTCACCTATTTACACTTTAGGATGAGGTTTTAACCTATCATACAAGTTTCTGCACTATGTAAGATAGCAATTATGTCAGCACGCACACCAGATGAGACTTGAGTTACTTAAGCTGAAGATGTTTTGAGGTAGTGCACAAAGTTGATTCGGAGGAAAGAAGAAGCATGGACAGTATTTAAACTGTAAGTATTTGGAAAAGAATCTAGCAAGAAGACTTTTCCAGTTATCACAGAAATGATAACATTGTATCAACCTGAGAATATCAGTGATTCCATTCCTGTTTGAATTGTGGAGAACTATCGTCACAGGCTATCAAAGATAAATTTTTAGGCTTTGACAGGACTTTGGGGATTTTTTCAAGATCTTTATACTCAGTGCTAACACTCTAACCAGGCACTGAATAAATTGTGACATGTTAACTAAGCACAGTTTGGGATCCATAATCTTGTTGTCATCTAGGGCCTGAATATCATAAATTGAGACAATATTTTGGAAGCATACAATAATATAAAATTTGCATGGCATGTTTTTAGCTAGTTAAAATTATTGAGTATTAGGAGTCATTAATGGTTACATAAGGAGATACCTCCATGATCTATAATGAATTTCAAATCCTTCACATTGAAAACTAAACAGTACCACACATCCATAAGACTTTTCATCTACCTTTGTCCTGTGCCTTCCTAGAATGAGATGAGTCGCTCCTTTGATCACGATGCCGAAGACTTCACCCTGGAGAAGATCATTGAGTATGGATTTGACCAATATGCTGAACAGATCAACGACATCTCTGGTGCTGCTACCAAAGAGTTAGCCATTGAACAGGTGGGTAAAAGTTGATAAGTAGTGTCGGGATGGATTGCCAGGTAATTTGCTAGCATTTCATCCCAGTCATAGGCAGATTGCTTATCTCAGAAATAGGCTGTTTGCAAACTGGGCTATATTTGTGGTTGCTACAATTCATTACTTTTATCAGATGTCACAGTCAAAGTAATTCACAAAGTCATTGGTTAAAAATTGCCATTAGGGCTTGAGATTGACATTATTCTCTTGCATTGTATCAAACCATTCTTTTTTCCTTCTCTTGAAAACTTCATTTAAATGAAATAGGCTTGATTTGCCAGTTCAGTGTTAGGGTTCATCTCCATTAACACTTTGTTTACCAACATCAACAGATGTAAGCACTAGGTCTGTGATCTTGTCATTTGTCATGTGCAGGGTCTAGCAGCCATTGCTGCCACATGGGAGATCACAGAGCTTGACATAGTACCTTACAAGGACAAGGGACATTTCAAACTCAAGTAAGATACCAGCTCAGAGGTTTAATGAGAGAAGATTGTGTATTGTATGCACACCCTTGTTAAGCTCACTTTTACTTGCATTGAAAAAGTCTGTGTTGTGATTTCTGTGCTATCCATTAATATTTTTAATGAGTCATACTAGTGTCCTATATCTGTCAGTTGTATTATTAACTGTACAGTAAAAAAGAAAAGAAAGTTGAGTGTGACCAAGGTATGCCTATATCATTTTCTTCCATGAAACAGCATGTTACCTTCATAATTAATAGTTAATTGCAACTGCAAATTTGGTAGTTAACACTGGTGCATTTAAAATTTTTGTAACATGTCAGTATAGGCCTAGATCTCATAAACAACTTGGTACCCTTATTAAAATATGGCTTAAGTCACACTTTCGCCATGTTTGGAGTACAGTGATGATAAGCTGTTTTGTTGTGCAGATCAACAGAGGAGATCTTCCAGACCCTTGAGGATAACCAGGTGCAGCTGGCCACGATGAAAGCATCCCGCTTTGTCAAGGCCTTTGAGAAGGAGGTGGACCACTGGGAGAGGACACTGTCACATATCATGGAGACAGTGGAAATGCTGCTTACTGTACAGAGACAGTGGATGTATCTTGAGGTAGGTCATTTGCTCTATCATCTGTTATATATTTGGCAACTTGGAAACACATGTGTCATTTTTCCGGACAAACTATCATCACTGAAGACCTCAAATTTTGTGTGAGGGTACAAAAAGATACATTGGTGATCATGAGAGCCCTCAAATTTTGCCACTTAGAATTATCGAATTAAGAAAAAAAAATGTGACAAATTTTCGGTCCTTCTATAGCCATTGGTAATCCTGGTACGGAAACGAAACAAAATTTTGCTAGCGGATGACGTCATCAAATGTGTGTACATAGAAGTATTCACTGGGGGGAATTACAGTGTTGTTGTTATGCCGGGAGGTAGAGGAGTAGGGGGTGGGTGTGGGGAGAGGGAAGAGGTGGAGAGATGCATAACATAAAAAATTGTTCAGTTGACATTTGAAATCCCTCTTGCCCCCTCCCCTCTTCTTTTCCAGCAGGGCTGGGTTCCTCAGCTAGTAATATATGATGTAGTGGACTTCTATAGATGAGTTATACACCAGTATTGGGTAGTGAGAGCCATAGTTCAATAAGCACTGGAGGTGTTTCTGATTGTTTTAAGGACACTGAGTGCTCGTTCACATAGCTAACCTCTGTGTGGATCTGTTTAACAGTGCCCCTGTTCATTCTTTTTCGGTAATGGACATTTGTTATTGATCAGTTATGGAGAACTTTGAGGGGCATTCAGTTTACTGTACCCTTTGTATTGCTGTCTACAAGTGTGATGAACACAGGTGTTTAAAAATATCACTTTATGAAAAATAAGGGTCCTTTTCTTACCCACAAATGCATAACAAGAAGTTATCATGTTTTCTTGCCAGATGACACTAGTAATTTGACAACCATGAAGATAGTTAAGAAGTGCTGTTTGTTTTATTTGATTGGGTGCCATTTCATGTTTTGGAACTGGAAGAGAGAACTATCCAGATACAATTATCAGAAAAGTAGAGAATGCAGATGAAAAAAATGTAGGCTGTTTCTATTAATTTTCTTAGAACATCTTCCTTGGGGAGGACATTCGAAAGCAGCTTCCCAGAGAGTCAGCTGAGTTTGACGGCATCAACAAGACCTGGAAGGAGATTATGACAAGACTCAATAGCGACAAGAATGCACTAAGAGGAACTCATCACCCTGGTAAGGACACTAAACTGTGTTGTGTGGTGTGTATTTTGGTCTTAGACCTATTGGGAACCCTCATCAGTGTTTTTGTTTGACTGATCGCAGTCAAGTTTAGATTGAAACAATGTGAGGCTCCACCAGGCAGTGAGTGCTTGGGTATTTACCGCCGCGGTAGCTTAGCTGGCTGACCGTGTGAAACAGGATGCTAAAGCATAAGTATCCTCTATTCATTTAAAGGGGAAGAAGGAAGAAAGGAAGTCTGATCTGATATTATGTGGAAAGTGTGTCACTAAGGATTTGACCAAATTACTGAAAAAGGTCAATTTTGAGTAAAGAAGCCAAAAAAAAAAGCAAACATTAGAAAATTTAGAATGAAACACAGGGTTTCTCAGCTTGCAAGTCTGAGCATGCCACCACTACACCACAGGGATGCTAACTTCATAACAAGTTAAACCTTTGATACCTACTGCCTAAACATTGATCCCCAACTGTCATGTATTTAAGCCTTGTGTTTGCCCATGACCCTGACACACTTCCCAATTGCTAGCACATGAATTGATAAGCTTTCACTGTCTTGACCCTCAGGCATGCTCGACCAGCTGAACAATATGAATGGGAAGCTCGAGGAGATCCAGAAGTCTCTTGATATGTATCTGGAGACAAAGCGACAGATCTTCCCGCGGTTCTACTTCCTGTCCAATGATGATCTGTTGGAGATCTTGGGCCAGTCCAAGAACCCTGAAGCCATCCAACCACATCTGAAGAAGTGCTTTGACAACATCAAGACTCTCAAGATGTCAAAGGTCAGTGTTACATCATATTTTGATAATATCACTTGTGTCAGGAAACAACATCATTGTGGTGTTCCATATGTGAAGAGTTACATGACAAAGCGCGTTATCTACCAATTTGAATTTTTTTAGCTTATTCTGCATGCTTCATGTAGCAGTAGGAGTATTAAGTACACCTGCATATTTCCACTCCACAGAATGACATGTGGTCTACATTATTTCAGAATTAATCTCGCCTTTCACAAAAAAATATGCTTTATATCTAGTCTGTTTTGCCACACCCCCTGAATGGTGTATAATACGTTTTGCCATTGAGCCCTTCATGTGCTCTCTTCCCCAGTTCTGAACTCACCAGCGAATCGCTCTACTTATTTTCCCTATTTTATGGTTGTGTATCCTTCTTGTGCTTTCTGCAAGCTTGCAATTTTTGCCTTCTCTTTCATATCCACCCATTTTCAACATTCGCTTCAGCTAGTGATGTTGTCCATTCCTTTTGCGAATACATGGAGTTTGGTTGTGCTGTGCTCTTAGGAAGGTTCATTTGAGTTGAGTGTGGGATTATACCACAATGCAGTTTAGAGCATTCTATCACTCATGATGACTTTGACACTATTTGGTTTCGATTGGGTATTTCTGCCATTTTACAAAGAAGACTGTACACACCAAAATCTTAACTCGACAACAGGTGCAAGAACTCTCACACTGCCCCTCCGTTTATCAATAAGTCAATGGGGTATGTGGTTGCCTATCTCAGAAACTATTAAAGCTATGAGAGAATAAACCAGACTGAGAGATGAAGAACTATAGACTCCATGCATAGGTGCCAAGAGGTGAATTTGACCTAATTTTTTTGGCTTGTACAGTCTTTTCTGTTAAGCTGCAGACCTGTCTCAAAATAGCATTGCTTGGCATCACCTTGAATTTATGTACACTTCGGTCGGTGATTCTCATACAGTAAAAGCGAGTCTGAATTCATTTGCTCTGCCATCTTCACTTCCTTCTGCACCATCTACCAGTATGATCATGAAATAACCCCATTCTCTCTCCGCACAGGCTGGTGTTCAGCAGAAATGGGAGGCAGCAGGCATGTTCTCATGTGAGGGTGAATACGTGGAGTTTGGCCATGCTGTGTTCCTAGAAGGACCAGTTGAAGTGAGTGTGAACTTGACCATAATGCAGCTCAGAGTATTCTGTCATTTAATTATCAGAGATTGAATCCAAATCAGTGTTCTTTTTGTTTGTTCTTTTTTTGATAATACCAATTATGTTTTCAATGAGAAGTCAGTATTTTTAGTAGTTTTTTAGAATACAGTGCTAGTGGACTAATTCATTCCAGAAAAGTCCTTGTACAAAGATGTATAGAGAATCTAAGAGATAAAGGTGAAATCAGGTGTCAAACTATAGTGCTACAACACATAACAGTTGTTCTGAGATCATCACCCTTAACAGAGAAAAAAATGCACCGTTCAGCAATTTTGTGTGCAATTTTGAGTAAAATCTACATTGTACTGATGGTGGTGAGTTGTGCACTATGTTTTCTGCATATAACTCTAAGAACAGAAAGAGCTTTGTCACCCCATAGCAATGCCTACAGCAGTAGCCCCATACAGCTAATGATGTTGCATTGTGATAATGGACTTTCAGAGAAATTTTACAAAAGCAAAGTCCAATACATTTTAAGAGCAACTCTTAACAGAATCAGTTCTGATGCTTATATATTTCCAACAGTCGACACAATGGGTGCACCTTGTACTTCCCTAATTTGTACATTTCAAGAGCAACCTTACCCCTGATACATGGAGTGAAATATTTTTCACCGCTGTTAATTTTACAAGAGTAGGCCTAGCAGCCACTGAGAGGGCATTGAAAAATGCCATCCAATAGTTTAGTCTTACAACCAGAAAGGAGCAACATAGCTATAGTGATGCTGATGTGCCTTAAAACACAAACAAACAAACCACTATCTATATCTGTTCTTCTCTCAGGCCTGGCTGTGTGATGTTGAGAAAACCATGAGATGGACTCTTAAGGAGATTTTGCGCAATTGCCGAGCTGCATTGAAGAAAAATCTGAACAAGAGAGACAAGTGGATCAAGGAGTGGCCTGGACAGGTTGGTTTGGCACATCTGAAAGAAAATTATCACCATGCTTTGGCAATGGCATAAGCTAGAGTTAAATATGATAGCCAAGGGTTCAAAGACTACACAGGGGACCAGGAGCCATATAGCAGTTGGTTACAGATTAGCCTATAGTGGCATTTTCACTATTCTCATTGATAACCAGGGTCTGTATGCACAATGCTGCATAACTTTGTGTGCTGGTGGTATCTGTGGGAAACTCCCACAACATCAGTGAGGTTTCCATTTAATTATCGTAGGGGGTGCAAAGTTATGTGGATTTGTGCATATTATGGCCGCAAATGGTTGCTTTAGACAAGGATCATAAGGCAAGACTTGACAATGTTATCAAAGTGTAATGAATAATTAGTCTCCATTGTGTCCCAATAGATGTGTATCACTGCGGGCCAGATTCAGTGGACACAGGATGTGACCAAAGCTCTTGCCATCACTAAGGAACGAGGAGACAAGAGAGCCCTCAAGAGCTTGAAGAAGAAGCAGGTGAGTGCTCTACTATTATCTTCTTACATCTTACTTCTCATTTGTGCTGCAAGTTATCACACATGGCCCCATTGTGTAATGCTAGTTATATATGTCCTGTTGATTTTTGCAAAACTCTGTATCCTGTCTCTTTTATGTCCAACCTGCTCACCAAGCGAGTTAAATGTGCTTAGAAACTCAGTACTGTGGTTCTATGTCTAGAAGTTAATTCAAGGAGCCTTCCATGGTTAAGAGTGAATGGGATAGAAATTTGTTGCGAGTTGTTATAGCTGTAAAACACAGGATGGCAGTTTATTGTAGCACTGTAAAATAGTGCTCAGTTTCATATTTGATCTGTTTTTGTTACGAAAGGTGATGATGCTGAACAAATTCTCCGAGGCCATTCGCTCCAACCTCTCCAAGATGCAGAGATCAAAGATTGTGGCTTTGGTGACCATTGAGGTGCATGCTCGTGACATCATTGAGAAATTGGCTAAACAAGGCGTTTCGGATGTGAATGCCTTTGAGTGGCTGTCACAGCTTCGGTTGTACTGGGACAAGGTAAGGAAAGAAGGCTAAGTAGCTGCAAGTAAGCTTTATTATGCTCACATGCCAGTCTCTTATATGACTGACTGGACTTCAGGGGATATCACATCAATTTGAGTGACCAGGCTCATATTTTTGTGAAAGAAACTTTGCATTTGCAAATGACAGGCAGAATTATACCCTGTTCAGTTTTTTTTTTGTTTAGAGATCTTCATAAGCCTATGGCTAGTGTATTCACTTGAAACACACATTTATTCTAGCAGGCAAACATCCACATGAGTGTTTTGGGTATGACTGCAAACTCCAATTAGATATATTCCATTCAGGCCTGAATTGACTGGTGCCCGCAAAGCGTTCTTTAAATTGTTCATGTGAACGTTTTTGGAAAGATTGAGGTGTAAAGAATCATGTGTTTCCCTAAAGAATAGGACTGCATGATATATTCTAATTTCAGCAAGTCAAAGGAATTTTAGATCCACCTGTACATGTAACATTTTGAAGTCTGATTATTTTGATGACATCAGTTTTTGATCAGTTGTGACATACCATAGCATTACCTGTTCTCAGACTTAGAAACAACATCACCAGTTGCAGATATAAACATCATCAACAGTATAGTCATGTTGGTTATAAATGATAATTAGAGCATCTATTTATTTCTTTCAGGAATATGATGACTGTGTGATCAAACAGACCAACACACAGTTCCAGTATGGCTATGAGTACCTGGGCAACTCAGGGAGACTGGTCATCACACCTCTGACTGACAGGTGTTACATGACCCTGACTACAGCTCTCCATCTACACAGAGGAGGCAGTCCCAAAGGTGAGAATCAGGGCAGAATTACATGAGGTGATGCTGGTTGAACAATTTGGTATTGGAAAATCAAAAATTTACCTACAACTAGACAGGTTCATAATGACAGTGATGGTGGTGGTGGTGGTGATAATAAGAAAAAATATGTATAGCCTAAAAAACCTGATCAATCCATCAATGAGCAAATGCTAAAGCATTCTAATACATACACCACCAAAGATAAAATCCAGTTGTTAAAGATCACCAAAAAAGAATATATAGACTTATAGGTCAAATTTTTAACCTTGTAAAGGCTATATGAAAAAGTAAATGATAATGATGAAGATGGTGATCTTAATAATGATGATGAATATTTTATGTTTTAATGAAATTAAATATGATTCTGCCCAGGATTGACACAAAACTTTTTTGAAAAATATATAATAGATTCATTTTTTAAAAAATTATCAACCTTTTGTGATTGAACACTTTTTCAAGACTGACACTTGAAATAAGGGACATACAAAGAATATTTTATATATTAGAGTGTAATTTGTATTTCTTAACATGGCTGGATTTGAGAGAACTTTTGTTATTTGTTTAAACCCTCGTATCAAATGATGATGATGGTGATGATGATGATAACAACATAAATGATGATGATGATGAATGAGAAGATAATGTGATGGTTAACAAGGAAGGATGGGAGATTGATTGTGTGCCTTTGTGTGTGAGTGGCCATCATGAAAATACTGTGGACCACAGGTGCCTAGCATTTCAGGTGTTAATTTATCAGCATTCTTTGCTTGTGCATTCTATGAATTATACATGCATTAAACAGTTTTTCATGCATGCTAAGAAAATTTTATTCACTACTTCCAGGTCCAGCTGGTACCGGGAAAACAGAAACCACAAAAGATTTGGGCAAAGCTCTCGGCATGTATGTCATTGTTGTGAACTGTTCCGAAGGTCTTGACTACAAGTCTATGGGCAGGATGTTCTCAGGCTTAGCCCAGGTAAGTTTCGTTCTGTCAAGGGTAGTAGGTTCTTCACAAAGCTGCAAATGTGAGCAGTGATAGGGTCATATTTGAACACTAGGCTCACACATGAAAGTAAAGAATCAATTGAGATAATAGGTATTTAAGAATTTAGATTGCTTTGAAGTTAGCATCTTTGTGGTGTAGTAGTAGCACTTTCAGATTTGCAAGCTGAGAGATCCTGGGACAGGAAATTTGCTAAATATGTTTTTTTCTACCTTTTCCAAGAAAATGTATAACAGCTTCCTTTTCATTAAAAGTAGGGCATATATATGGATCATGCCCTCAACAAACTTGCTTGGTGAATACTGGTCAAATCTAGCAGCAAGAATACAGTTTACACTTTAGTGACAAAACCTCCTTTGCACTGAGTCTACAGAAGTATTTACATTTCTCTTAGCCTTTAAAATTAAAATCCAATCCCTTTTCTCTTCCCCATGACCAATTTTCTGATTTTATAGAAAAATTGCATACTCACATGATAGGCAAAGCTGGCATATTCATTCCTGTAAGCTGAGCACTCACCCATGACCTTAAAACTTTCCAACGGCTCACAGTGATTTTGTTTGTGATTTCCTGCAGACTGGTGCCTGGGGCTGCTTTGATGAGTTCAACCGTATCAACATTGAGGTCTTGTCTGTGGTGGCACAGCAGATCCTGTCCATTCTCAGCGCCCTGGCGGCCAACTCTGAAAGATTTGTATTTGAAGGCCGTGACATTGACCTAGTTTGGTCATGTGGTATCTTCATCACCATGAATCCAGGTAGGAACAAGGAAATTCTTTGATTCTGGCAAGTGAGAATGGTTCAAAATTACAACAGATTTGTTAACCCTAGTAGCGCTAGCTGACCACACACTATGCAGCTCGCTGGCTGTGTGACCTAGTTTTACCAATGTTATAGCGGATCAGCGCATTCTGCCTGATGGTTTGCACCCATTGCCAGGATACACAGATGAATAAATACGATCGCCATATGTAGAGGTTGGTTGAGCGATGCGTATACATACTATTGTCGTACTGAACAGTAGCGAGCGCACGGTAGTATATATACTATCACCGCACCACGAGGGTTAAAACTGGACAGTCCAGCAATTCTGAACTGAAATATTGATGTTTTTTTTTTAAAGTTTGACGAGAATTAATTGAGTCTCCAACTTCTTAACTAACCTACTCTTTGCCATTACCAGTTAATGCTTACTGGTGTCTTGTTTGTGATAAAACTGTCTGAAATTATGTTCGTGACTACTTAGCAAGTCTAAAAAGTTTAACAACAAGTTTAGCAAGTTAATGGTATGAGTCCAGACCACAGCTGTTTCAATATGAGCGAATAATACAATATACAACAGGATAGCCCATGAACATTCAAAGCGTTATGACTACTAAATTCATGCCTTTAACCATTCACAACGTGCATGTACATTTTACAGTTAACATATAATGTAGACCACTCACTTCCACTATTAACTGTTCAATATTTACATTTAATCTTTTCTTGCTCCACTAGTTACTTAAAAGCTTTATACTCCTCTGTATCTTGTGATCATCAGGCTACGCTGGCAGAACGGAGCTTCCAGACAACTTGAAATCTATGTTCCGACCAATTGCCATGGTCGTTCCTGACTCAGCTCTCATCTCAGAAATTATTCTGTTTGCTGAGGGCTTCAACAATACCAAGGTGAGTAGGGGTCTTCACCTAAGCATCTTCATTCATGTCCGTGTGGTTATATGAGAAGCCAGATCTCCCAGTTCTATCATAACTCGATTTCACCCAGGCTCATGATTTCTCAGTTAGACTCTCAAAGAGCAATCTGTTGTTCTTTCCCAGGTTTTAGCCAAGAAGACTTTCACACTGTACAGTCTGGCCATGCAACAGCTGAGTAAACAAGACCACTATGACTTCCAGCTTCGTGCCATTGTGTCTCTCCTGAGATACGCAGGGAAGAAGAAGAGAGCCAATCCACATCTTTCGGATGAAGAGGTGAGTACAGTATAGTTTTCGTCACATCCATTCTACATTCACCTAAGTAATTTTTTGGTGATTTGATTTGTTTATATTACTATGATATTCTATTTATCTCTGTTTTTCTATTAAAACAAATATAGTTTTAACTCATTATTATATCCTAGTTATACAAGCTAAATCACTCTGCCTAACTGTTTTGCTTAAAGCAACAGGTTGAGATCACTAAATTTCTCAGAAGTTCAAAAAATGACTTAGGCAAATGTGTAATGAGCATGACAATATGGCATTTGTTGTTTCTCATACCTCTTATGACCTAGGGCCATATGCATACTAAGCAGCTAGCAACATGCTTTACGTCAGAAATAACTTCAATAGAAATAATTAGCTGCTCTACTGGCGACATAAGATTTAATGTCAATCTAGTTGCGTATAGTGCATATGGCCCCAAATATTATCACTTGTATGGCAGTCTTCACTTTTAATATTTGATATCCATCATTTGAAATTGAAGCATAATATCACTTGTGTGAAAGAGGGACAGTTTGCTCATTTCATAATAATTACTATCCATCATTTGGAATTGAAATTAAAAAGACAGAGTATGTCACTGGAATGCCATTGAATCCAGTTATTTATCTTGTTTAGGGCAGCAATCTGACCCCCAGTGATAGCTTGTGGAATCTCCCTAGTGATAATTTATGTTATTATGCATTTCTGTGGATTTTTTGTAGAAGAGGTTATTCTTAGTAATGCTTTGGATCAGCAAAACCATAAAGATCAAAGCAAGAAAAATATGATTATTCCATTTTGTAACGATGGAAGTACACACTGGACCGAAGTTTCAAGTCAACATCAGTGTTCAAAAGATCTCTTTCGTAACACGCGATATTTAAAGTGTCACATATTCCAAAATGTATGAACCCATTATTCTCCATCTGTGATGTAAAGTGCATTAGACATTTCAGCGCTGGTAAGGCATACAGATGCAAGCACTGTCAGCCTCTGTGCTGTGTAAGTAATGTTTACTAATGTGGAGAGGTTGCTTGACCTCTGCGGTGGCCCAGATGAGTGACTATCTGCAACTTACACAAGGGTTACATCTGAAGTATAGCAGAGAAGCAGACAGCTTTTACATCCATTATGCCATACCAGTAACATTTTCATGGATGTTCTTGTGAAATAAAACCTGTGAACCACCGCTTTTAAACTTATTTTTCTGTTTGTAGTAGATCTCCAGCTTATTGTTATATCTTGTGTTTCTCCTCAGATCCTTCTTCTGTCAATGAAGGACATGAATCTGGCTAAACTGACATCAGTAGATCTACCCCTGTTTAACGGGATCATGTCTGATTTGTTCCCTGGTGTTGAGACACCCACTGTCGATTATACCAAGGTAACTTGATGGCTTTCCCAATAAAGTCAGTGATTTTGAGTATGGGATAGAAGCAGCTATTTGCCAAGATGATTATGGACATAGATAGGTCACCCACATCTGACAGTGGAGCGGTCAGTTGGAGTTTCTCTGATAACTATGATATGGGATGTGATTGATAACTACATTAGTGTATTAGTTCTTGGAGGTCAGCATATTGGCTAGATAAGACATTGGTAGATGAACGAAAAGCAAGCCCATGAGGAACATACATCTTTACAGTGTATTGTACTGTGAAATGTGTGTTGGCGTTTATAGCCTAATAAAAGTTTTGAACTTGAACTATCCACAGCTCAAGAATGCCATTGAGGACGAGCTGAAGGAGTGCAAGCTCCAGGTGAACAACCACACCATTACCAAAGTGGTTCAGCTGTATGAGACCAAGTCGTCTCGTCACTCTGTCATGATAGTCGGAGGGACCCAATCAGCCAAAACCGTGTCGTGGCGAGTCCTTCAGTCCACCATGATAAGATTGAACAAAGCTGGAGATGCAGCATACCAACAAGTCAAAGTGAGTAGTTGTGTCCTTTCATTCTGGAAATTTTTTGGATGTTTTGCTCTTTGAGAGCCAATTTGTATCAAGTGCCATTGGCACCCTTTTCAAAAAAACACAGTTAAAGTTTTGATTCCCATTACTATTAGTACATTAAAAAAATTTAGTGAACGCATATTGTATTGTCCATGGGGGATAAACAAGGTAGAAAAGGCTGTGTGTTGAAGTGTGTTTGGAATGAAACTGAAGCAAACTAGTTCCATATTTTATTGTTGTGATGCAGTTGTCCTGTAACCAGCAATTGATTCAGATCTGGATTGCAGAACTATTGGTTGAGAATCATTTGGTGATTTTTGGTTAGTATTTTGATGGTATTTATGGTGGAACCTGTTCTGCCTTGTTGGCTCCTCTTTTACTCCTCATCTGACCTGAAAGGCTCATAGCCCAATAACCATATCATTCTCCTCTTCAACTGTAGTTTCACTAAGGGCTTTCAAGATTCTTTTTCTCACATTCAGCTTTTTGTACTTCAGCATTTCATGTTTCTTACTAACCTCAGCCAGGGTATGCCTTATTTAGACTATCCAGTCTGAATAATACATCTTTCACTTTTAATTAACAGTATAGAGGAAGATAATATTTTGTGAATTTTGTGTCTCATCTTCAGGACTACCCCTTGAACCCCAAAGCTCTGTCCTTGGGAGAGCTGTATGGAGAGTTTGATCTCAGCACCAATGAATGGACAGATGGTGTCTTGTCCTCTGTTATGAGGCAAACATGTGCAGGTGAGAGAGAAAGACGAGTTGTGTACCCTTAACAGAGGAGGGGAAAGTCTTTGGCACATGTTGTGTTTTCTTTTTTGGACCTATGAATGAACTGTAGACTTCTACAGTTTTAACACATAGAGGTTAGATTACTTTCATTGCACTATTTTTTAAAAATTTTTTTGAAGAGAAATGGGAATGAGGTCATGGCGGAAAACTGTCCATAAGTTCCATTCAAAGATGCACACACCGCTCTTTCTGACTTGGTCCCTAAATTTTTATGAGGCCAGATTAGACCACATGCAAACACATATGCTTCAAACACTTTAGTTTCACATTTGTGAGGTAAATTGTGCCTGAAAATTTTTATTTAAGGCTTTTTCTAGGTAACGGGTCTTTTTACATATTTTTACACAGATTTGCGAAACAAAAAACTGAAGTTTTAATTTTGATTCAGATCACAGGAACACCAACAGAATATAAGGAACCATAATCCCAGTTCAAGTGTGTTTGAAACCTTTTTTGAGAGTTGGATAGGTCCTGTAATATTGGATGTGTTGAATTCAAAGTTTGGCTTAATAATTTGATAAATGCGAATTTTTTGTTGTATATGTGAGCCTCTATTTCATATTAGACCATAAAAATTGAGCTTATTCCTTAATATGAGAAAAGCTTAACTCTGTGTACCTTGTCTTCTATGTCTTACTTTCCCCTGTGTTAAAACTTGTGAGGCAGAATACATAAAACTGCTTTTTTTGTTTCTATTTTCAGGAAATAGTATCTTGTAATGACCAGTCATTGATTTGTGATTTAGTAGTGGAGGGAAGATCATGTTCATCTGTAAATCTTTTGGGATATAGGCAATTAAGAGATTTTTAAAAATTTCCAGATTAAAGGGACTGTGGCCATTTTAAGGTCTAAATCTGTTTTCTTGTTTGATTACGCAGATGAAAAACCTGATGAGAAATGGCTGGTGTTTGATGGTCCAGTTGACACCCTCTGGATTGAGAGTATGAACTCAGTGATGGACGACAACAAAATTTTGACACTGATTAACGGAGAGCGTATCTCCATGCCAGAGCAGGTGTCTCTGCTCTTTGAGGTGGAAGACTTGTCAGTGGCCTCCCCTGCCACTGTGTCTCGAGCCGGCATGGTGTACTGCGACTACAAGGATCTTGGCTGGATGCCTTTTGTGGAGTCCTGGCTAGCCAAGAAAACCAACAAGGTCAGTGGAGAAGAGAGGATAAACACTACAGATTAAAGTACTAAACACATGCTTGTACAGTTTGCTGTTATGTGTAATGACTTAGATTCAAAACAGGTCCACCCATAGCTGACAAAGCAGAGATCAGTGGGGGCATCTCTAGTAATCTTGACCTCATGTAAGGTCCTATGCACAATGATCTCAAAGACAATTGAGTAAGTCTATTTGAGCAGGAAATTGTTCGTTCTTTTATGAATTGGTATTGATTATTGAAACTATTTGATACCTAGAAATCCTTAGTCATATTTATTTATTTATCAATGTATTTATCTATTTATTTCATTTATGTTTTGGATTCAATTACATATTTAATTAACGATTTATTTAAGGAATATTTTTGTTCTGCAACATCTTTTTCATACAGTGCTGAGCACATGTGTTCTTTTGCAAACCCATTCAGAGCCCCCCCCAAAAAAACTTTTATTTAAAGCCGGTGGACAGTGGTGTATTGTGACATACTATTCGCTATAATATTTAAAGAGTGGTACTGGAGTCCGCCAAAGAAAGCATAAGTTATCAAATTCACCACAGTCACTCAGATCCTCAGTATTGGGCAATTTTATTTGTCTCATGGAAGTTGTTTTGCTACCTCTTGGTTTATGTAGACATTTACTGTATCTTAGAATAAATTCTAGAGTGAAAACTTGCATTCTATACAGATTATGATGTTTGTTAAAACCTTTTCACATCCCACTACTCACAGCTCTTGCCATCCTTTTGAACGCTCATACTTCAGAATGTTCATTCCCAGCCTAGTCCAGTGTCTAAAAATGGCTCGTAAACAAAATGTAGTTATGGTTGTTAAACAAAATATAGTTAATCTTCCTCCGAGAGTAGTGTGGAAAGACTAACTGCAAGTTGTTTTCGGCTGCAAAAGGGGGCGGCAGCGGGGGGTGTGGGAGGGGAGGGGTGCACACTCCACGAGGTGATGCAAAATGTTTAATATTATTGATGTGGTAAAAGCATTATCATTGCAATCTATGAAATCAGTCTAAGCACTTCCATGATGCATGAAAAAATGAACAGTTATCATAAGCAAGATTGATCTGCAACATTTAACTTGTATGAAATGCCTGTTCAACGATTATTATCTGAAATTAGAGATTTCAGTGAGCCTCCTTCATTTAATGCCATAAACCTGCCCTATCTGTTTAAATTTCCTGAGCTGGACAACAAGAATATTGTTCAAACCAAAGGCCCTTGTGAGAGTATAATGGAGCTTAGAGATAATGAATACAGACTGAACAAAGTGTCTTTATTAACAGAACTACATATTAACCATACATGTACCCTTAGAGAAGAAAAAACAGGACCAGAAGTACTGCACTCGGGATCTGTGTTTATCATATAAACAGGGCCTATTTCCGGCGACATAAAAGTGTGTAATAAATTTTTGATATGTCACACATTACATAAATTTGACCTTTGACCTGCTGACAAATACTTTGATTGGAAGCCTTGGAAACCCCTAGGCATATGAATATGTGACGTCATTTCTTTTGTGGCATCATGAATGTATGACGTCTTTTCTTTTGTAACTATTTTCACAATCGTGGGGTTTCCCTCTGTCTAGATTTTTTTTAAAATAAATTTTAGTCTGTCTTCTTACTGCTTGTCATCGTTCTCTTCACATTTCAATTTCAGTTCAGTTAAACATTTGAATTAAAGTACTCGAAATGTCACAGTGTCTCTATGGTCTAAAGTTTCATTGATGATTTTCAGTTGTTTGGATCTACTTTGTGTCACGTAATTGTGGGGTTCGTTCAGTTCAGTTGTAGTTGATATGTCTCAAACAAGGACTTCAGAGTCCTTTTCACAATATGAAGTTCACTTTTTTACATTAGTTAGAGTTTATATGATAAAAATGATCTGAAAGTCATGTTTGTTTGATATCAGATTTATGAAATGCATTATACATTTATCGTATTTGCGAACCTCTGGCAAGCAAATATGATAAATGTATAACGAATTTCATAAATCTGACAGCAAACAAACACTTACCACAGATCCTCTATTTACAAACTAAACGTGCCGGTATTAGGTGTGCAATGCTGTATTCTACAATTACTATTCACACTGTAATTAATACTCTTGTCTTCCTGTTCCAGAGCCTTGTTGAAGAGCTGAAGAAGTGCTTTGAGAAGTATCTAGTGAAGATGCTTGACTTCAAGGCAGTGAACTGCAAAGAGTTAGTGCCCATTGCGGAACTGAATGGAGTCATATCCCTGACGAAGCTATTTGATACCTTGGCCACTCCGGAGAATGGGGTAAGAGAAGGATTTGATGGCTTTGTGTCTTGAATTGCCTTATAGGTTTAGAATAACAATATGTTACATTTGTAGAGGGCTTATTCCAGTGGCAGGCTTTGAGCGCTTGTTACTGTGCACTGACAGACCTACAGATTAATTCGTCTTTTCAACAGTCACCCTTCTTTTCATCTCTCTCTCTCTCTCTCTATTTCTCTTTCTCTCTCTTTCTCATCTACTACATATTCACAACCATCACCGTGGTGGATTTCCCATCTGACAAACTAAGCCTTGACTTAACACACATTATATGTGCATGAGAAGCAGAAGTCTTCGGTCAATGGAGAGCATAGGTTCCATTCAATACAAAGATCGTGCTTTCATACATCAAGCGAAGATGCCGATTCATAGATACACACACCTACCATAAAAAAAAAAAACGGTTTGGATGACATCATTGAGATGAGCCAGAAACGTATTTCTTCAAAAAAAGAAGGTGTGAGTAATGGAACATAGTGAATAATAGAATGTGATGGTAATTATTTGTAGAATTGGAGTATTTATAAACAGACCAGAATATACATAAATTTTGCTTCCGACAAAGTTGCAGAAGCTAGTGTATTACTATGATCCATACAGATGCCAGGAAATTGTTTCAGATGAGTTAATATGAAGTAGAGCAATCTGGCAACATGGAAAAAACAGCCAAATGGTGCAAATGAATTTCTTGGCAGCTAGTTTTTACCACACGAAGCTAAAACAATTAGAACAAATTTATGGGTGTTCCATTCATGTTGGAAAATGTCTGTCTGTCTGTCTGTCTGTCTTCATATCCCATTTCAGAAATAGTTTTGAGAATCACCCTAGCTCATTAAGAAGGGTCTGTACCTCCATTAATGATGTGCAAATTCTCTCAATATAGGTCGACGCAGCAGATAGTGACAACTTCACCAGGATGGTTGAGATGTGGTTCCAGTTTTGCCTCATCTGGTCGATCTGCTGTTCCGTGGACGAGGACGGCCGGAAGAAGATCGACAATTACATCCGAGAGATGGAGGGAACTTTCCCCAACAAGGACTCTATCTACGAATACTATGTGGATGTGAAGAATAAGACCTGGGTGCACTGGGAGGAGAAGCTCAAAGATGGCTGGAAGTACAACCCTAAGTAAGAGGGACAAGATTTTTGCTCATGGTTCACTTGACAGTTTCAAAATCTTAGAAGAGGAGGCTGTTGTTCAGACAAAATTGATGAGAAACTTCTGTCTAGTAGTTTAGTCTTACAAGTAAAAAGGTGCAATCTAGAGGTACTTCTGTTATCCCATGAGGATCTTATGTTTGGGCAAAATCTGATGTCAAACAATTGGTGCAACTACAGATAACATTTGCTGTCAGATCATCACCCTCAATGAAGAAATTCGTATGATTCAGCACTTTGGTGTGCATGTTTGCAGAAAAATTCCAATACACTTACGATTACGAGTTGTGCATTATGTTTTCTGTACTACAACCTCTGGGCAAGTGCTGTGTCTCCCTTTAACTCATATTATCTTTGCTACCATTTGATTCAGATCTGCCCTGACACAACCCAATCTTAACACAAGTAAACATCCAAGCACCCCAATAACTCTTATCATCTCATCTCCACAGTGTGCCCTTCTTCAAGCTGATTGTGCCAACTGTGGACACTGTGCGTTACCAGTTCCTGTGCATGGCCCTCATCTCAGCCCAGAACCCTGTCCTGATGGTGGGCTCAGTGGGAACTGGAAAGACCTCAGTCATGGAGAGCACGCTTTCAAAGTTTGATAGGTCTGACTACAACTTGCTTACAGTCAACATGTCAGCACAGGTCAGTGTTAACCCTTATAATGATAATCTTCCAGCAAGGAGAGAGTGCCTGACGGCATCAGTGCATTAACCACATTATTTCCTCTTGGTGTTATTTACCGACTGAGTGTTTTGATATCGGGTGCTCTTGTCTGTCACTCATGTCATTGGTTAGGGCAGTGTTTGCATGTGGATTCAGTCTGCACATCATGTTGTCACCCTGAGTAAAAGCTGTCAGAGCTCAAAACTACCAACCAAATGACGAAGTGTGGTAACTTAACATACCTCATTTTCAAATACATTTTGCCTAGCCACAGACTTGCACTCAAATTTCAAAATGTATTATCTCGCTATCTATGTGGAATAGAGGGCCCATATTTTCACCGCAAGTGTGCCTCATGGCTACTCTTCCTATTAGATGTCAAGAGCTAATTTTGAGCCAAAAGTTAGTTACAACAGTTTCCAATGGGGAGACTTTGTATACATAGTTACTTGATTGACTAAATCTGGCTTTCTTGCTAGAAGGGTTAACTGTTGTGTCGTCACAGATTCATTGTATGAATGTCTTATGCAATCAGTTCTGCTTAATCCTGTGAAAAAATTACTGGAGTTGAAAGGAGTTGCAATTATCTGGTGGCATTAAGTTAGAACAGAGAAATGGATTGCATATAAACAGAGTCACTTGAAGTTACGTGTAGTAACTATACTACATCTCCATACAGGCGAGAGCTTTTGACTGCATTACTTGGTCACACCAAGTTATTGTTTCGTCACTTGTGACTTACCAGCCGATCACGTTAATACCACTATGCTAGACTGTTCTGCGCTTCTTTCGGTTGAGCAAAGTGTGATGTTCACATCATTAGTAGACTGTAAATAGAATAACCAGATCTGGTTCTCATGCCACAAAGCTTTAATGGCAGCTGCAGTAAAGCAGATTTTGATTAAATGGAGTCAGTGATATCATTCACTTTTCACATTATGATGTCTGCAATCTGTCACTCCTCAGACAAGCTCCAACCAAGTACAAAACATCATTGAATCCCGGGTAGAGAAGCGCACCAAAGGTGTGTATGTGCCCATCGGTGGCAAGAAACTGATCACCTTTATGGATGACCTCAACATGCCAGCTAAGGACACGTTCGGGTCTCAGGTGAGTCAGTCTGAGCTCAAAACCCACAGTGAAGTTTAATTTTTCATTATCCATGTCTGACCCAGTCCATGTGTCAGCGGAGCTGCTACTCTTTTTTAACAGTTATAGCTTTGGTAGGGTCATACACAAAGGTATGTTAGATACATGTGAAATGTGATGTCAGACGACCAGTGCTGCAGCAAATGACAGTTATCCTGAGATCATCATCCTTAAGGAAGAAAAATGCACCATTCAGCATTTTGGTCTGCAGTTTTGCATAGAAAGTCCAAAACACTTATGGTGATAAGTTGCACATCACATTATATGCATTACAGCTGGTAAAGGATAACATCTTCCATAAATTCTTTTCAACAGTCTGTTATCACAGACGATATGTCCTTTGAAATATGCCCTGTCTTCAGCAAGTCAGCTATACTGACAAATCTACGTGTTTCAGTGGACAAAATTTGAAATTAGATAGTTTGGGAGGAATTCCCAGTGAGACTTACATCTGATGCTCCTGTCTCAACAGACATTATGATTAGGGAATCACCTGAACTGACACTTCTGTATTAATGGCTGTTAGAGGTAGGGTAACGGGTAGGGTTAGGGTTATATAAGTAGGCGTGAGTTTGGTTAGGGATATAAATCTCATTTAGAATTCTGTTTAAAATATATATTTCATTCACACAAGTGATTAATTCATGTTTGTGCAATATGTTGTATAATAATAATCATATATTAAAGGAGTCGCATCTTCTTTCCGGCAGCCTCCACTTGAACTTATCAGGTTGTGGGTTGACTATGGATTCTGGTATGACCGTGAGAGACAGCAAGTCAAGTACATCAAGGACATGCTGCTAGTCTCAGCCATGGGCCCCCCAGGTGGTGGCCGAATGGTCATTTCACGACGTCTGCAGAGCCGCTTCAACCTGATCAACGTGACTTTCCCTCAGGTATGCAGTTTGAATAAGCAAGATGAGTCTGAAGGTATTGTTGTCTTCATTAACGCGAAAGGACATGGTAAAAACACCTGATGTAATGTACCTCTGCTTGTATAGACACTGCATTGTATACAAACATAAAACCTTTCAGTCTTATAATCTGTTTTAACAATGTCAGGCCGGGGATGGCTAAAATTAGCCAGGAGATCAGTGAATTGATGAAAGTAAGAAATTAGGCTGCTCAAATATCACTGTCGATTTATATAAAGATAACATGAAAATTCCAGTGCAGTAAAATATTTTGGTTGCGGAGCCTTCTTTAGTTATGAGTTTAAAGTGACATGAGCCTCACAAGGTTAGACTACAAATAAGCAACCACCACAAATTTGACTGAAGTTTTCATGAATTTATAAAGAGATCATCTCAGATTTACATCATAAAGGAATCTGAATGGAAGAAAAATGAGATGGTTATTCCCAGCTTTGGACGTATATAAAGACATTAATTATCAAATGAGAATTGAAACACGGAGAGTAGAATACTTAGTAGATTCCCAGTTGCTGAGATTTGACAAAATTGTATAAACAGTTTGAGATTTTTACATGAAATGGGGTGGAGATGGATGAAAAGACAGACTTACATTGATGTTACTATTTGAATGGAATGCTGCTAAAGAAATTTACAAACAACTCCACTTAAACACAATCTGGGTAACTGCAACTTCCTCTGAATCCTAACATTTTCCACACAACAAAGGTTTTTTTCCAGAACAAAGTGGTAGATATTCGCACTTCTTTTAATCACAAATTCCAGTGGTTCATGAAGTTATAGTGGAGCAAGATTGACTGCATTTCCTAAATTCATTTCTTGGGCTTTCGTAATGTTCAAGACATTGCCACTGAATACAAGAAATTAATCGTTTGTCCTAACAGGAGTCTCAGATCAAGCGAATCTTTGGCAGCATGATAAATCAAAAACTTCAAGATTTTGAGGAAGAGGTCAAGCCAATCGGTGACATCATGACTCAAGCCACCATAGAAATGTACCAAGCCATCGTGGCAAGGTTCCTGCCCACACCAACAAGGATTCACTATCTCTTCAACCTGAGAGATATTTCCAGGGTACATTAAAAACCTGTCGTTTATCATTATATTGGCCTGTCTGCAAACTGCATTGTGTATGGGAGGTATGGCATGATGACCAGCTTCAGAAAGTTGGCGCCATCTATTCATTTTTCATTAATTGTCAAAATGCTTTTCATTAACTGTCAAAATGCCACACTTCCGTTGGTGCCAGTGAGACTGGTAGCTTCCACTGGTGCCAGTGAGTCTGTTAGCTTCTACTGATGCCAGTGAGTCTGGTAGCCTCCACTGGTGCCAGGGAGTCTGCTAGCCTCCACTGGTGCCAGGGAGTCTGCTAGCCTCCACTGGTGCCAGGGAATCTGCTAGCCTCCACCGGTGCCAGGGAGTCTGCTAGCCTCCACCGATGCCAGGGAGTCTGGTAGCTTCCACTGGTGCCAGTGAGTCTAGTAGCATCCACCCAGTTATATAATGTTACCATGCTGCTCTGTAACTTTGCCCACTGACCACTTTGTTACCACAGCACATCATCCGATGTTCACATCTCTTGATTGGGTTTGTAATATTGAATATATTTGCTTAAGCATATCATTTTGACCACATTGGTGCAATGTTTCATGATTCGTGAATTCTAGCCTCATTATAGCAAGAGGTCTTATATGTCAGATGGTAGTATTTCAAGGCAAGTGTCCATATTAGTATATCAAACACAAGATGTTTTGAAAACATTACCAAAATAGATCTAGTTTTCATGAACTTAGACTACCAGCATCATTTTATTGATGTTTTTCAGTTAATGATTGCTCTAATGCATTCTTAGACATAATTTACTGCAGAAGTGATCATGCATAGTCATCTGAGAGCAGCTGTTTTTAATTAGAGTTCAGCATTAAATTATTCTGGAATGGATTTCTTGTTGATGTGTTTTCATCTTGAAAGGAAAGATTTGGACTACTTCCATGTGCATCAATGTCTTCTGAATTAACAATTCCGCTTAGTGACGAGTCACTATTTCATTCATTTGGTTTCTGCCTCTGCAGGTGTTCCAAGGGCTACTAAGGGCACACAAGGACTACCATGACACCAAACCTGCCATGACTCGTTTGTGGATCCATGAATGCTTCAGGTAGACGGGAAATTTCTCTTGGCAATTTTTAAAATCATAGAGGAGAAGGTCTAATGGCCACTGTCCAGGCAAAACTGATAGGAAAATTCTACCCAGTTATGAAAGGTGCAATACGGCCATAATCATACCAACACACCGTAAAACCCGAACTCAAGAAAAGCAAACACACTTCTCCTTCCACAGTCCTGCTGGAACAGAATTGTGGACAAGAGTTGTGCTGCTCTTTGTGCAGTATGTGAACTGTGTTGGTAGTGTCATAATCTTCACTGTCTTCAATTCACAGGGTTTTCTCGGACCGTCTGATCGACCAGAAGGACATGCAAGCCTTTATAGAACTTCTTGCAGAGAAGCTCGGGGTTGTTTTTGATCAGACTTATCATAACATTTGTCACAACAAAGTCCCACCATTGTTTGGTAAGTTGAGATACCCTTGCCTAGGCGGTGCTAGAGCCCATAAGGTTGCAGGAGCCAAATTGTAAAATCTCTTGAACGCTCTTGATGGCCAAGACTAATCTGCAGGTCTGGTGCACAGTGGGGGTCCTTCATTTAAATTTTTTCACAACTTTAAATTACATGAAAAGGGCTTAAAAACTTGGCCTTCTTTTGCAGATCACAAATGAAATCCACTGAAGCCATTGGAAAACAGTGCCTGCAATAATAATTTTTTTTACAAATTCAAGACTGAATTCCACCACTTTTGCTGTGTGGTTTCATGTTATACGATTATTTCTACACAATTTTATACTCTGCTACTATCGACTTTGATAGTCCAACTTTTTTGACCAATTAGGCTCCTGCGACCTATGAGTTTCACATGTCACTTCTTTTTGACTTAGTGGCAGAAGACATAAACCCCAAATACATCTGCTGATCTGCTTATTCTTGCTCAGAAGAAAGTCTCATTAATGTTGCACCAAAGTTCATTACCATTTATTCGCATTTACAAAAACTTTTCCGTAATGCCATAAAGGTCTAATCCTTAAAGGAAGACTGAACCGTCCTACAGACCATATTAAATCAGACGGTACCCTATTATTTCAATAAAACAGTCTTTCAAGTGTGTGTCATAATGATATGACGCCTCTGCTGGCCCCAGACAACTCATAGGATTACATTATCCAAAGTCCGAATTGTTACAACCACTGCGCGCNAGCAATCTAAAAAATACTCTTGAAACTTAACATCATCAGTTATGTCACTGTGTTTAACCATTAAATATTTTAGTGCCTGGAGTAAACTTAAAGTCATGTGTATAGGTTTGGGAACTTCTTGCATCACATTATGATGAAGCACAGATATTTCAGCCAGTGAATATATGGACGGATTTTGATCTGATGGACCATGTCATTTAAAAGGCCACATTTGCCTGGTTTGATTGCAGATGATACCACTGTTATCCACTGGGTAAAATAATGTAACCAGTGTGATTACATGACCCCTGTCTTATTGTGCAGGTGACTACATGCATCCTGACATGGTCTATGAGGATATCCAGGACCCCAACAAATTGAAAACGTTTATGCAGGAGCAGCTGAACGACTACAACAACACTCCCAACACAGTTGCCATGGACCTGGTGCTCTTCAGGGACGCTATTGAGCATGGTCAGTTCTGCTTCACTTGGTCACAGTAATGGTTTTCTTTTTTGTCACAATAATGTATTCCTTTAGCAGTCTGCTTTCCATCTATATTTCAATTTGCCATACTTTCTTCCTTCCCTTCCTTTTTATCATATCCATTTATCCACTAGATCACCCATCCATCTATTATCCATCAATCCATGCGTCTTCTATCTGTCCATCAGTCAGTTTGTCCAATCATCCATCCATCCATCCATCTAACCTTCCATCTGTCCGTCCGCCCATCCATCCATCCATCCACCCATCCATCTGTCAATCTGTCCAATCGCCCATCCATCCATCCATTCATCCATCCATCCACTCACCCACCCATCCATCTATCCACTCATCCATCCACTCATTCACTTACCCATCCTTCCACCCACCCACTCTCCCATCCAGCCATCCATCCCTCCATCCATCATTTAGCCATCCATCCATTCCTCCCTCCATCCATCCATCCATCCAGTCATTCAATTTAAAGTATGTGGCATTTTTTTCACTTGGGTGAAAGTTTACAACTACATCATATCCTGTCAAAATAGTCTTCTTAATTGTTTCAGCATAAATTTTTAAAAAATCTTAAAGAAAAAAAGATACATTATCATAACAAGCAGTACTTTCATAAATTTGTCATTTATATGTCAAACAAAGTTGATGAACAGGTGCTTTCATCAAGCAGCAATGTTATGTATGTCTGCATTTTCTTTCTTTCTTTGGCTGAAATGAAAGAATACGACGTGGTTTCACAAGATGTAGATGGGTAAGTTCAATTAGGAGTACAGTCATAAATCTCAAATGTCAAAGGAAGAACATAATATATCTTTGCATATGTAAGGTGCTTGCTTGTTTGCTAATTCCATTGCTTTTACTCTCTGCAGTTTCAAAGATTGTGCGCGTGATTAGACAACCGCGCGGCAACATGCTGCTGATTGGTATTGGCGGCAGTGGCCGGCAGAGTTTAACTCGTTTAGCATCGTTCCTGTGTGACTATACTGTCTTCCAAATTGAGGTCTCAAAACATTACAGGAAGCAAGAGTTCAGAGATGGTAAGTGCAAGACTTTCATTCCCTGCCACAGACAGTTTTCAGGTAGTTCCTTTTCATCAGCTTTCTGGTAACTCACACATCCCTAAAAAGTGCTCATAGGAATGTTATAATAAAGCATCAGCATGATATTTTGCCAAGTATGCTGGGTCTATGTTTAGAGATCAGATAGTGTCGTCATTTGCATAGTGAATATACCACCAATCAGCTGAGTATGACCAAGAATGATGCCATTTTCTCCTCTGCCTGGCACATGGTGACAGCAGTGTAGCAGTAGAAAAGATCTTGTTGGAAAGGGATTTTTAAGTTTGGGAAGATTGCACAAGACAATTTTATCTTTGGCTTTACAGATCTCTTCACAAAGACCATCATCATCCATATTCTCACAGTCATAGCAGCATGCATGAGTGAGAATATCCCCCACAAGTCATGTTTTAAGCAGCAGTGGCAGAAGAAGGCATTTAGAAAAGAAAACAACTCTTTTTGCCGTGGAACATCTGGCAATGCATGTTCAGATATGGCCATAGTGACCTCTTTGCAGAGGGCATCATTTTTCATATTTTAATAGCCATAGGAGAATGCATTTTGGAATGTCCTGCATAAAATTACTTTTGTCTTCATCTCAAACAATGTCCACTTTCTTTCCTTTTTATTACAGATCTGAAAGCTCTATACTTCCAGGCTGGAGTTGACAACAAACCTTCAGTTTTCCTCTTCAACGATATCCAGGCGGTGGAGGAGGGCTTCTTTGAGGATATCAACAATATTCTCAGCAGTGGAGAAGTGCCAAACTTATACAAGACAGAAGAATTTGAAGAGGTAGGTTGCAAGAAGTCTGTCAGTAGCAGGGATGTAAATCTTCATTATATGTTGCATTTTCTGTTCTTTTAACTGGGGGATTTCAGACATCACTTCTGTCAATCATAGTAGTTGCGGTGCATCAGTAGTGTTCCATTTCATGGTAAATGACATTTGCTCCCACATAGCATCATCAAGTTTCTGCTGCTTTCATTACATTCCATCAACATCTTTGTAGAAGGTTTGCCATCCTTTTAGAGTGATGTAAGGAATATGTTACAAACATACAAATGGAACGGAGAAATACAGTCTGTACACACACCCAGAAAAGCTTTGAAATTGCAATAAAAATACTACTAGAGCACTAAAGGTGCCATATTTCTAAGTCCCCTCTCCTAGGGAACATGGAAAATAATGTGTAAGCAAAGTTGGGAACCGGACCATGGCATAGGAAGCTTGCTCTTGATTTTTGGTACTCACATGAACTCTAAACCTGCTAGCATGCTCTTTATGGTGCTCTGGTCCTTTATTTTCTGCTTCAAACTTTACACACTGACTCAACATCTCGCAAAATTATGGACCAGCCCCTGGAATTCTTGTTCATAAGATCCTCCTGTATAGATGGTTTCTGTAAAGTTTCAGTGAGATGAGATGGAAGCCGTAGCTAATTGTAATAAAGGAAAAGGCAGAAGCTGCAAACCTGTAGGAAATGCAAGAAGGATCCACAACCAGATAACAACAGGAACAATTAGTAGAACAACCTGCTGGTTCTGAACCAGGGAACAGAGCACGTATATTGAATATGTTGTCTGGAGTGCAATGAAGTAAACCAGAAACATGTAACCAGATTATGATAAAATGAAATCCACCAAATGATAACTGATTGCTAATCATGTGATGATTATTTTCATCGTTGTGCTCTACAGGTGAGAAATGCACTGGCTGAAGATGTGAAGAAAGCAGGGATAGAAGACAACCCCCAGAATGTCTTCAATTTCCTCATTGACAGAGTGAGAGCCAATCTGCATGTGGTACTCTGTATGAGTCCAGTTGGAGAAGCTTTCAGGTAGGCTAAACCAGGCTTTGAAGGAGCTGGCCTCAAGAAAGACTTTGGGGAAGGGATTCTTTTGTTTTTTGGTATTATTGAAGAGAGTACGGAATCTCACTTATCTAAAGATGATAATTTCATTATTTTGAAATAGAAGCACCATTCAGAGTCAACTGATGACATTCCAGGGTCAACTTTTTTAACAAGAACCAGTTGGACCACCTCTGAATGACCATTGTGATATCATTCTCAGTGCGGCAAACTTTCTCGACAAAACAATTCATATGCATGAAGTGGTGGTTTTTCTTTTCATAGAAAGTGATACTAAGAAAGCAGAAAAAAACTTTTCAATATGATGACAAAATAGCCCCCGAAATGAAGAAAGAGCTTTATATTTTTCTTAATGTGATTGAAATTAGAAGATGAAATACCCAAACTGGAGTCTTAATTAAAATACTAAATGTGTGCATGATGAAGTTTGCAAGTGATTGTTGAAATCTGAGAAAGCAAGCCATAGAACTTCAGTCAGTTCGTAATCTCTTTTATCCTACCCTCTGTGATTTTTTATCTAGAAACCGCATTCGAATGTTCCCTGCTTTTGTGAACTGCACAACCATTGACTGGTTCAGCGAGTGGCCAGCTGATGCCCTATTAGAAGTGGCTGACAAATATTTAGTGGAGATGACACTTGGAAATGATGAAGCGGTGAGTCTGCTACATTTGCATTCATTTGACTCAAGAAAGAACCCGAGGCAAACAACATATTTTAAAGAAGAAGATTTAAAGGGAGGCATTGCCCTCTTCAAGAGATTGTAATGCACAAAACGTTGGAAATCATCAGCATGGGTGCGATGGATTTCTATGCCAAATTACACCCGAAAGTGCTGAATGGTGAGTTTTGTCTTTCAAGCCAGTGTGATTATATCGTTTTAGAACAACTATCATTTGCAAAAGCAGTAGTTGTTTGACATCAGATTTCATCCATATCTTGTGGATACCTTGGGCATGATGCTACAAGGGGTTTTGTGGCTGGTCTGTTCTGATGTAGAGTTATGAGGAAGTAACAAGACACTTATAATGTAAAATGAAGTAACTTTATGTCTGGACAGAAAATCCTGAAAATCTCCCAGAATCATGCATGAAAGTATAAAGAGACATCGGTGAGATCTGATGTCAATCAACAAGTGCTGTTGAAATGAGTATAGTTGGATCGTCAGTCTTAAGGAAGGAAATTGCACCAGAGAGCACTTTGTTGTGCAAATTTGTATAGAAACTCCTATGTGCTTATTTTGATAAATGGTGCACTATTTTAATGCATTAAAGCCTCTGGAAAAAGACAGTGCCTCCCTTTCATGATATCATTGAACATAATATATTAAATTTTAAGTACTTACAAAGTTATGATTAATTTAGCATGTTTGTAAAGTAGTTGAACCTCAACTGAAATGCAAACTTGGAGATGTTAATTTGATGATTAAGTCATATTAAAATGTTGTAATGCCAAGCTTATCAGTAAGTGTGAATAAAGAAAGTTCAAGAAATGTTCCTTTTTCTGGAAAGAATTCTAAGACCTAGATTCATTGCAGTTGCTTCCAGCTGCTATTTTTGCACGCTTATGCCCTAACAGGCTTAGTGCACATACGGTTTAAGAATGCTGATGAATTACACACATGCTTTCTGTTGTTTACACACTGTGTTCATGTCATTGTTACACAGGACCGGGAACGCTACAATTTGGTAATTATATTTAATATGAATTCAATAATCTTAATTTGTTTTGAAAGGCTGATTTCGTGTCATCTTTTTTAACTCTTTTCCTAGCCTTCAGTTGCTGAAGTTAGTAGTAGCCTTAGTTCATGTCCTTTTCTTGTCTTTACTGTTATTCATTCTTACAAGTTAGCAGTTTCTCCTTGATTATTAGTATTTTCCTATACTTCTGTTTTTCAGTGAGTTTTTATATTTCCCTCATGAAATGTAATGACACTGCAGATGAGAGCCATTTCTCAATGCTTTATCATAGTGCTACGCAATTTTTTTTTACTTACATTTCTAGTGTGCTAACCAATTTTTATGATATCTTTTATTGCTGACAGGTTAAAATGTTAACATCACTTGCAGTGATTGAAAGCACAAATCCCTATTAATTTGAGAATTAAGGAGTTATTTGTCACTTAACATCTTAAACCTTAAACAGTTTCTTACCTTTTAGCCACAGACATGTGACAGCCCTATGGCAGGTGATACCAAACAAAAATCAACCAGTACATTTTATCATATTGTTCTTTACTGTGTGATATTCATGACAAAAGAACCTGTCCCTTTCACAGTCCCTGAAAAGCAAAAAATGCATGTGTCAGTCAGTTGAGATTATGCAAGCAGAAAACCACTTTATTATGAAGAGCAAAACAGAACATGATCCTCTGCAGAAAACCCTTCATCCCATTAAGTATTTCTGTTCTTAACTTCCAGACACTTTATAAAGGCTTAGGCAAACTTAGATTACCACTGCAAGATATTCTCTATAAACATAACAGTTATCTATGAGTTATAAATGTACACGTATCTCTGTGATCCAGTTATGACAGGATAGGTGCTGGTAATAATATACTGGATTTGTTATGCATTGGGAAAACATGACCTTTGGTTTCAATTTGTAATATCTTGCCTTTCTCAGCAGTGATTGCCTCATGTAACCTGTCAAAATATATGTCTTTGAATTAACTGCTAGCTTCACTGTTTTTCTATGATAACCATACTTGAATCTTTTTAGCTGTGATGTCTGTAGCTTATTTGTGAAACAACTTTGTCAGTGGTAGCAGATATACTTTATTGTGTATTATCTGTTCCTTCATATAGATGTGAATGGCACAAAACTATACTAGCTACACTCTGAATACTTCATGTATGAAGTGGAATGCTGGAGATGAGACAGCAATGAAAACTCTAAAGGACAGTTTTGCCACTATTTCTCACAGTGCTGATTAATGTCTGAAATCTTGTTTTAAGATGTTACTTCTTTCCAATGTTCCTGAGGATGTTGAATCTGATGGTGCTTCTGGAAGTAAAGTTTTAGAAGAGGGTGTCAACACTCAAGAGTCTGACAGTGCCACAGGAAGTAAGGTTGTAGATGAGACTGTTGGCTCTCACAAATCTGACAGTGACGCTGGAAGTAAAGTTTTAGATGAGGTTCTTGGTTCAATGGAGGAAAGGGTAGGGAAAGCACTTTTATAAACACTCCCTTGTCACTGTCACCATATAGCAGTGATCACAGTAGGGCACCAGACGGTATCAGTACCCAGGTGATGGAACCTCTCGTGTGACAAATGTGTGCTTATAGTCATTTTTTTCTTTTCTAATACAGTCAACTCTGCTTAATCGCAACTCCTCAAGAGTCAAAAAAAGGTTGTGATTAAAATTAATTATCCAGTGACTTTTGTGTAGAGATATAGCACTGTATGTTATAATGGGAAATATTCTAGTTGAGCAGAACTTGCAGTTATTTGGATTGCAATTAAGCGGAGTAGATTGTACTTGAATGAAGGATTATGACATCACTACATACATATAATAGTCATAAGTCTTGTAACAAATGTCAAAAAAAAGTCAAATAAGGAGATAAGGTAACAGGCATGAATGAAGTATGCAGGTAAATTTACTTTTATCAGTAGATGTCATGAAAATGTGTGAAGCCAGGGATTTCGGTTGCTTCAAATGACAAGCAACATTTCAGAAATGACTGAACCTCTTGAAACTTCAACTGTTAACATTTTCCTTCACATATTTTGCTTTCAACATAGGCAGTTGGCTATCTGTTTCCACCACACACTATTGATTAGCTTCGATGCCATGCAGCAAGATACAGTAGTTATATTGTTTCTTAAAAATGCTGATATAAAGGTTTCTTTTCTTCTTAATTAATATGCACCATGTGGGGGAATAGTATGAGAAAAGTGTAAAGGTAAAAGCATTTTTTTTTCTGAAATACAAGAGTTTGATCTAACTAGTAAGTTTCCCCTTTCTTGAACAGGACCGTGATATTTCCAGAGAAAATTCATGCAAATAATCTTAAATTCTAAATGTCCAATGGAAAAGTGATGCGACTTTCCTGTTCCAAAAGTTCAACCACATTTAAGCAAACAGTGTTGATTTTTTTGGTCTTTCATTTTCCCCACAAGCTCCTGTATGCGCAGTGCTAGGCACAGCTCAGTGGCGTTCAAGAGTCACATGAGAGGGAGAAATCATTACAAATTATTGTTACTTCCTTTCTGAATTCTTGTTGCTTTCTTTGAATTTTTATGTCTAAACCATGGTCCAGTCACTTACCGAATACTCCAAAGGGACAACTTCAAATAACAACATGTTTTTTTGTGAATTTTTGACTGTATTCTACGGCTTCTATATGGTGTTCTCGATTTCACAAATTTCAGCTTACATATTTATTATATAGATCCTATTATTCTTCCAGCATGTTTAGTCTAAGAGAATTAACAGATTTAAAAAGATAAAGTGTGAAAGAAAATGTCACAGTAATCAAATGTGCAGTATTCACAGAGATTCAGTATATGTATGTCACGTAATATTATTTATTTGCATGAAAGTGGAAGCTAGGTGTTTCAAAGTGTGATAAGTCTAATACTCGGTGCCACTGTTGACCACAGTCATGACAGATTAAGCATTATCAGTTAATAGTCATTTGCACCTCTTTTTGCAGTGTGTCAACCAGTAAAATCTGAAAAAGTTGCTAAATGGCTTTCGTAAAATGGTAGCACACCAAATTTTCGGAATTTTGTTCACTGTGTCAAAGTAATTTGATTCTGAAGGAAATGCATCTGGCAAAGTAAGGTTAGCGGTCAGATGTATAGAATTTTTTAAAAATCATAATTTATAATGAACAGAATATAAATGCACGGAACTACTAGGAGCAGAACCCACTGATTGTCATGCATGTTGAAGCGTGCATGGTCTTCACCCAAATAAGCTTGTATCACAAATGGGAAGAAGGTTCACCACACCAGACCTTGTGAAGTATAATTTATGATAAACAGAGTATATATGCATTGCACTGTTAGGAGCAAAACACAATGATTGTCTTGCATGTTGAAGCATGCATGGTCTTCACCCAAATAAGCTTGTATCACACAGGGGAAGAAGGATCACCACACCAGACCTTGTGAAGCACTGCTCAGCATGTGATTAAATTCACCAAGACCTGTTTGATCTGTGCAAGAAGTATAATATACGTTGATGTGTTTTGCACTTTATGATACATTGTTGCATGTCAGTAACACTATTATTATTATTGAAGTAACTTTGCGGGGGATATTTGTTTTAGGTCACCCTGGATATATATTATATAGTTATTATTCCAACTCGTCCAGGCTTACTTAGTCTACAAGAGGATTCAGTGTTGAACTTTCCATACTCAAATTGAGAAAAAAAAGCATGTGTAATCAGTGTAATGTTGTGATCTGAAACTCCATAATTTCTGAGGCAAATTTTTACACACACAAACTCAGATACTGCATAAATTTGAAATTATGAGATTTACTCCTTAGAGGACAGAAAGTTTAACTTGAAATTAACTTAACAAATTTAACTTGTGATCGTTTTTGCTGTAGGTCTTGTGCCATTTGTCAAGTTAAGTTTGTATCATACATATATTTATTTGTTAACATCAGCCTAATAGATATATATATGTACTGTAGTAAAGTTGGTGTTTACCATTCTGATATAAATCAAGCCTTAGGCACGGAAGTCACCAAGTTTCATGTATCTGAACTTGAAGATTGAAATGAGGTGGAAAGAAAGATAATGCACTATTGGTGCTTACTTCTGTTTTTGGCATTGTTGCTGTCTGAAGCCTTGTTTCATGACATTATTTCTTTTTCAACATTGCAAAGAACTCGGAATGTGATGATACTCTTGTAAGTAATGTTTCTAATGAATTTATTGGCATATGATGGTTGGGGTAAGGAGGAGGGGGAAAAGAGAAATCACTTTGATAATTTACTCGTCATCCTTGTCACCAGATACTAGCTGTCAGTGCCAGCAGTGTTTATTCTATTTAGGATGATAACAATGTGGGTTTAGCTTTAGATGAGCTGGTATTCCTTCCTTGTTATTTGTACAACAAAGACCATTCCATTTTATTAATCTAATTGTCATGCAAATGTTCCTTTCCTCATGAACTAAGATAAGTCCTTCTGTGTTATTTTCACAAGAAGACTCAAAAGTTGATCCCACTGAATCACAGCTCCTTGGAGGCATGAACAAAGCTGTGATTATCAAGTAACTTTTCCAAGAAAATACAGTATTCTATTATTTTGAAATATCTAGTGACGAAGCAAAAGCTGCAATTAAGCAGATTTCGACCAGGTGGAATCGATTGCGTTTTTATTCTTTTCTACTTTATTAAGTTTAGGATATCCAAGATTGAGCCATCAGTATTCATTATCAAATGCAATATTATCAAAATTTTGCTTGGAGATTCCTTTTGGAAGGGATTCCAGTTGAGACTCACACTCCTAACTTATCCTCTACCCTGAACCCTATCCCTAACCCAAACCTTACCCCTAATGCACATTGAGATAGGTGCGCAATTCCAGAGGAGTCCCTAACTCTGAAGTCTGATGTGGCAGGAACATCTGTCGTTTAGTGTGAGTCTCATTCGAAATTTCTCCCTTCCTTTAAGTTACTTAAACATATGTTTGTTATCTGTGAACATGGAAGCCAAGAAATCATATTTTAAAGTATTATTTTCTATTCCAACCTTCTTAAGAGCGTGGAATCTGAACCTAGTGATCCTTTTGTAAGTAAATGGTTCATCACAATGTTTGCATGTTAAGTAGTGATTGGTATCAAGAGTCAGTTCTCTGTTATCTTCACATACAGTACCACACCATCATTAACTAAAAGGAGTCACAATGTTGTTTGCATGCAAGGTAAAATCCATCATGAGGGGACATGCAAGGCATATTGAAAACATGGTTGTTCATGACAGGTGGTCCTATATCGCAGAGAGGGTATTAGTAGGTGTTTTTGTGATTGGCACTCCAAGCATATTGAAACAAACACTGTTTCTTAAAGTATATACTCAAAAAGAGTAGATGTACTTCATGCAGCAAATGTATTAATTAATTAAAGCTGATTATTTTGAGCTTACATTCATAGCAAGCTGAAGGTGTCACTAATATTGATGGCCAGTGTTTATGTTCATGTCCTATCTGTGTTGATATATAAGTAATTATTATATGATCTCGACTTCATCGAATATTCGCATGCCAGTCCAATACAAAGGCATTGTTAACATAATCAGCTGATGTGCAAGAGCATAACACCGATTTTATTAAACTAGGTCAAACAGCCAGCGAGCTGATTAGCTCGATTGATCTTGGTAAAGACAGGACATTTTCTAGTATTTGATGTTTTCCAGCTTTTTTTTCCCTTAAATATTATCTTTCACAGTGATTCTAAAAAATTCCTGGTGAAACTCTTCTCAGACAATGGTAATAATTATTTGGGCTCACACTTCTTCATAATGAATAGCATATGCCTTACCACCAGATTGCAGGATAGGGTAAGATAAATATGGATTGACTGTTCTATCTTGACAAAGAAGTTCGTAGTAATTTTTAAACCCAGGTGATTGATAACCTGTTAGCCAGTACCTACCTTCCTGAATTAATCAAAGGTATAAAGGATAATCATTTGTTTTGCATTGAGCTCAATATCATCATCTACCATGATAGTTCCTTATACTGTTGGTACATGTATGTAAAAGCAGTCTTTGTTTTATGAAGCCTAAATTTATTGTTCTGTTGTTATTCATAATGTCAAGCAAGTGTTTTGTCAGGCTGCTCATTCATTCTATAGATCATTACATGTCTTTTGGTGTAGAATCTTGTGGTGTCAAAGATAAATGTTGTCAGACTTGCTTTTTACAGAAAACTAGATGATCACCATTTGATTCATGTTATGACATTGTCTGCATGCACACATGTGCACACTCTTGGTTGTTATCCTTTAATGTTTATGTCCTAGATTTTGGGGGGTGCAAAGAAACTATTTACAAGCACTAAAGAAAAAGTATGCTTTCAGTGATTACTCTGATATCACAAGCTAATTTTCTTTGTAATTTTCACGGTAAGAACAAGACTTTAGTAGCTCACAAGAACATAATAATATAGACTTTGAATTAGTATAAATACTGTAACACATTGTATCCACAGTGTCGTCTATTAAGGAAGCCAGGCTTCTGTTAACTACAGTAATACACCAGGGCTTAACAGCCTGGAGTCTCATGAAAAGCTACTTGAAAAACTTGCATAGAAGTTATATTTGTCTCTTGTCCCTTATTGTCTGTATATATCACATCTTTCATAAGCTCAGTCACCTCACAAGCTTGGAATTATGAACTGATTGCATAGAGTTCTTCTTTTTGAGATCTTACTCTCTGTTTCTTTTATCAGCATGTAAACAGATTTCAAAAGTTGCTTCCCACAACGGAGACCAAACATTTACATACACAAATACTTACTGATTGTGTAAAATAAATACATACTATACAAGTATATACTGTAAGGGTATTTTTTTTTTAATAAGGATTTGATTTTCACAAATTTTACAATTTGAGTATGACTGATGAAGCCCACTCTCAATGAAAATAATTTCCACTAGCAAATAATTTGTAAGTGGATGGTAACCCACAAGGAAACTGCAAGTGCAATTATTAATGTTCCTATCCTTCATTATCTGGACGTAACCATTAAAAGTATGTTTTTATTTCAATATGAAGTAGGCTTGTCAGTTTTGTGAAGAAGAAGGTCAGATGTTTTTTAATGGCAGTCATCACTCCAGATAATTCTAGAATTCTTTGATGAATATTAAATTCTGGCAACAAAAATAAAACATGTCTGCAGTATTTAGAATCTGGTAACTAATGTCATTTCTTTTGTCATCCTTTTTATAACAGGAGAAGACCAAGCCAGCCTTGGCCCAGATGTTTATGATAATGCACCGGTCAGTGTCTGACTACTCCAGGAAGATGCTGGAAGAGATGAAAAGGCATAACTATGTCACCCCTACAAATTATTTGGAGCTTGTAGCAGGATACAAGAAGTGAGTTGGTTGGTGGTGCTGTTGGAGGTGATGATAGTGGTAGTGGTTGTGGTTATGGTTTGGAAAGGAATTGTAACTGGTAATAACATGCCGGTGTAAAAGCTACATAAATCAGAAATTTGGCAAAAGAGGGATACAAACAGAAAGCTGTTCCTTGCATTTTTTCTTCATCAGTGGCAGGATTGATTTGCAGCAAGGAATTAAGAAGCCGGAGGTTTCGTATTTAAATCCGTCTCAAGGCAGAGGGAGGGGAACAAAAATAAGAGCACTTGGGAGTCATGGCCCAAGTGTAGCCCAGCCCTTAGAGTAAGTCAAATTGTCAAAACACTTGTTAGTCAGGGGGAAATTTCTCTGAAGATCTACTGTTGCCTCACTGTCCAAATGAGAGTTTCTCTCCTATCTATTTTAACAACAACAAGGAAGAGGTGGGAACAGATTTTGAATTACCAGGTCCCCGTTATAACTCAGAGCATCATAACTGGGCCCCATTGTACGTGTATTGTCATCCTTTGTGCTCATGCCCATTTGATTTGTGCTCATGCCCATTTGATATCTTACTATCCAGACTACTCTATGAGAAGGCCAAGGAGCTGGGTGATGCCAGGGACAAACTCCGCAATGGTCTAAGCAAGATTGATGACACCAGAGAGAAAGTGGAGAAGATGTCCATAGAACTGGAGGATGCTAAGACAAAAGTAGCAGCATATCAGAAGCAGTGTGACGAGTTCTTGAAGACACTGGTGCAGCAGAAGAGGGAAGCTGATGAACAACAGAAGGTGAGTCGGAGGGCATTTTTTCTGGTTTTTTTGTGTGTATGCGCTTTGTTTGGGAAAACGGTTTGATCAAAAGTTTTCTTAAATTTATCCACTCCTCTGCATTGAGACATGGGATCACAGAAGAGCCCATTACATTGCCTAGCTAATACACCAGCAGACATAAGCTAGCCTGTAAATATAATTCCATCTAGTCTGGATGCCCTAGATAAATCCAGGGTGAATGAGTTCTTTCAAAGAACAGATTGTTTTTGGCAATAAATATGTCTTCCTTTGGCTCAAAACTTTTTCTACTCATATCTCCTAGTCTGTAGCCCAAAAGAGTGAGAGAATCAAAGAGGAAGAGGCCAAGTGCCAAGCAATGGCCGACGTGGCTCAGGCTGATTTGGATGAAGCACTGCCTGCCTTGGAAGAGGCCAACAGGGTGAGTAACCTGAACATATTACAGAAAACCACACTTGAGAATATTTATTATGAAGTTAACTGGACACTCTGAACTGTTGGGAATTGTCTGTCTTGACACAAAATTATTTCCTGTTACATCAAAGAGAGTTATTAATTCCTGGTAATTCTGTGTCAAGGTAAGAAGTCTAAACATTTTCCCAGCTATTATTTGTGGGGGAATAGAAAAGAGAGGCTTTGCTCTTTCCCCGATTGGCACATACCAATCTAATACAGTTAACGCCACTTAATCACAACTTGCAATCATGGAAAAAGTTGTGATTAAGCGGAGGTGCAATTATGCGGGGCTGGTATTGTTAGTAATGATAAAAAATTTTCATGTCGTGGTTCAGTCACTGTATTGATGCCTTCAAGTTGCCAAACTCTGGACCATGTTGTAGCCAAAGAATGTTTGACCGCTGAGGCCTGTTTCATTGACCACCTTGCAGTAGCCTAGCAGACAATAATGAGTAGGATGGTACAGTCGGACTATGTCTATCCATTTGACACATTTTTAGCCAAGTGGAGGTGGAGAGGAGGGGCTTATCACACCTGTCACTGCCTGACAGCTGTCACTCAGTCGACTGGTCTACCCTCAATCACACAGTTTCAGCCGTCAGTGTACATAATTATTTATCAGTTGTAATCTCTACCAGAATTCGATTTTTATGGCCGCTAAGGCATTGCGATTATCCGGAGTGAGTTGCAGTTATCCAGTGACTTTATAGAAACAAAATTTGGTTCCCTGGGGAAAGTTGCAATTAAGCGGAAGTGGTGATTAAGTGGAGGGCAGTTAAGCAGAGTCGACTGTACTTCTTGTTTGTCTGTTTGCATACAGTTTTTGTCACTTCCTTATGTAAATGTGATGATCCGAGTGGTTAAACCATGTTCCTTCACAGGCCTTGGAGTCACTGAACAAGAAAGATATGACTGAGATCAAGTCATATGGTCGACCACCAGCACTGGTGGAGAAGGTCATGGAAGCAGTTATGATCCTACGAGGCAGTGAACCCACATGGGCAGAATCCAAAAAGCAGCTCGGTAGGTTGAGGTCGCTTCTATTTTCCTCTACTTATGTCTTTATGAGTCTCCCTTCAGCCACAGTAATAATCCCATACGGAAACCACACTCTGGCTTTCAGAGTGGGAAAGGTGACGTCTAGTCTTCTCAGATAAGACCAAAAACTTGGAGGTCCTTTGTGCATATTGCAGACGTTAAAAATCCCATGACAGTTGAAAAATCAGAGAGGAGTAGGTGTAGTGGCCAATGTGCAGGTAAAAATTGGTAGGAAAATTCTACCGAATAATTTGGTCTAACATCCGGAAAGGTGCAGTATAGCCATAAATATGATGATGCGTCATAAAAAAAAATGACCATCCTTTGCTCTAGGCAGACAGAGTTTGGTAAGTTTAACACCAGCTGTTTTAGATATCATTGTCTACAAATCCCAGCATTTTGACTTTTTATGGACTGAATTGCATGTAATCTAAATGAGATTGGTTGTTGGGGCAGCTCCACGTATTTGCAAACCAATGAACAGGAGAGTGCTTTGCAAGGCTTAGAAATCACTAATCACAACAACAGAAAAACTCTTTCTGGAGCAACCATGTTAAAAATGTGGTATACAGATGTATACAGATTTTATTTAATAAGAAGGCCAATTTAGAATGCACTCTTAAAATTTAACCATTGTCCAAAATGTTAGTGGATGAGACTAATCAGAAATTTTATGTTTGTCTAAGTTGATAAATAGAGTGTTTGATCATTTGATCATTCTTGTTTTTTTTCTCTATATTTCTCTATCTTTTGTTGTTCTCCCTGGTTTTTTTCTCCTCCTCCCTGTTTAGCCAGTTCAAAAATTTGCAGTGTTCTGAATGACATGCATTCTTTTGAAATGTTATTTTATTATTGGCTGCAACTTCTTTTAATGCAGCAAATTTTATGAGTAGTCATGCAGATGTACAGAAAATCACAAAGATTGAAAAGTGTACTGACTGCAAGAATAGTCATTCTTGGAAAACAAACTGCTTCATTCTCATATTCTCATTACATAACTGAATATAGATTTTGCTTTCCTTCTTACATTAATCTTTTATTTCATACTATGGATTCTTGAAAACTCTGCTTGGCTTTGCAGGTGATCAAAACTTTTTGAAACAACTGATGAACTTTGACAAGGACAACATAACAGACCGTGTCTTGAAGAAAATCGGGCAGTATGTGGCCCAGGCCGACTTTCACCCAGAGATCATCGGGCGAGTGTCACTTGCAGCCAAGTCTCTGTGTATGTGGGTGCGAGCTATGGAGATGTACGGGCGTATCTACCGAGTGGTGGAGCCCAAGAGACAGAGGCTGAATGCTGCTATGGCTGTGTTGAGAGAGAAGCAGGCAGCTTTGGCAGAGGCCAAGGCCAAACTAGCAGAGGTGCGTGTGATGTCATGGATTTTTGTGCTTTGGATATCATAATTCATTGTTGTGGCGCTCTTGAAATTTCTTAATGACACAGGACTGTGATGTAGATATATTTTGGTTCTGAGTTTCGCCTTGTTAAATTTCATCACAAATTCCATACATCAGGTGCTTTGTCAGGATACATGAGTGGGCATTGTGTAGAAATGGAAGGCATTATGTTGTTGCTTGTACAGATGAAGGTACAGTGAAGAAGATAATAGTAATGGTAATTATAATTATCATTATATTTAATTATTAAGCACTTAAGATTTGTTTGATAAAATGCTCACTGGGTCTATTCATCTTCAAAATTTATTGAAAGATATTAAAAGGCATTCACATAAAGTTTGTCTGTAAAATATTTTGTTGTAAGAGGATGCAGCTGAACGTAGATGAAATAAAGACCAAATATGGTTCAGAGATATTGACTAGATTTTAGACAGCAGGATATGTCATGGGAAGTTACTCTTAATCATTATCTAGGGTGAATTCATTCTAGATTGTTTGGAAGTCTCAGAATAGGGAAGCTTGTTCCAAGGAACTATAAATATTACCAGTCAACTAACCAGTCAAGTGGAGATAAAGAGGATCTCAGTAATAACAGAGTGGTCAGGACTTTCAAAATGTTCCTTGATACCGGCCCCATAGCTGGGTATGGTGACTAGAAAAGTAGGATGGAGTATATTCTCATGGTTCATGTGTAATTTAATATAGACTATGCATTTGTGATGTTACTTGCAGTCGCTATCAACTGCTGATGTAACATATGATAGCTCCTGGTAGTCACCCTAGAAACACTGTGTGATATGACTTCGGAAAGCTATGGCTATCAAACCGCCATGTTATACCATACCTTTCACCAGTGTGAGGCAATTTTTTTGTAAAATATAGAATTTTGCTCTTCCAATCCCACATTGAGAAAACTTATTTTAACAGTAAAAAAGGGGAAAGTGGGATTTGAGTTAATGCACAAGACAAGCAGGTTCGTGTTACAACTGTGCCTGTTGTGGATGGATTCTGTTATACTCATTTTTTGTTTCATCCATCCTTTAGGTGGAGGCCAAAATGGCAGAGCTGAAACAGCTGTATGATGAGAAACTAGCCCAGAAAGAAGAGCTGAAGAGGAAAGCCGAACACACTGAGATGATGCTGGACAGGGCTCAGAAACTTGTGTCGGGTCTGGCTGATGAACGCATCCGGTGGGAACAGACTGTCAAGGTAGGTCATTATAGGGTATTGGAGTTCTGGGGAGAGATGGGACAAGGGGTTAGATTTTGTGAGTGATGGCAGATTAATGTGTAAGTGCATAAGAGTGCGTTATGAAAGCTACATTAGGGTTATTGACCCATATTGAGCTATAAATTAGCCTGCACAGCTCAAACTGTGATGAAAGAACAAGGGCTGACTTACAGCACACTGTAGATCAGTAACACCTTTATTATACCCTAAAGCTCAAAGAAAACAACTGGAAGAATATAGTATTACCATTGTGCAGGATTCTCACTGATATTATTGGTGATGTCACCAGGTTTAATTTCTGTCTGTGAGACATGCTAGCACTGATGCACTATTTAACACTCTGGTGTGCAAGTATTTATATTATTACCGTGGGCAGGCAGTATTACCCTGGAGCAAGCCTTTATAAAAATTACTGCGCTCCAAGGGTCACAGCAGATTTCAATGGAAATCACTGATAAAGAGTATTAAATGACTGCCCACATGCAATACAAGTATAATGTCAGTACAATTCATTTAGTCATAGATTAAGTTGAATCAAATTATTGTTATTATTGTTGTTATAGTTGTTAAGTAAAGCATCCCAGAAACTTGATTCAGTTTGTTCATAATATTACAAGATGTCATAATCTGACATGTGCCCAGAATGAACAGTAATATTGTTATCTGTGAGATGTTGTTGCTTCTTCATCTTTACTGGTTACTTGCTTTTATGTTTGGGTATCTGCTGTTTAGGTCTTTCCTGGTCTTGTTTCAATATGTTCAGTTGGGTATTTTCTCTGCATCTCTAGGACCTAGAGGAGCGCATGGGCCATCTTGTTGGAGATGTCTTGATAGCCGCTGCGTTCTTATCCTACATGGGTCCCTTCCTGTCCACCTACAGGGATGAAATTGTCAACAAATGGATGGCAGAGGTAATATCAGTTTTAGGTTCCGTTGGTTTGTTCAGTGTTGGTAAAAGTTATTAAACACTCCACATAATGACACTTTGTAAGGGGATTAAATTACGCTGAATGAATTAGTAATCTTCCTTTTCCATGGAACACACAAAATCTTCGTTTTTGATAATGAAATTATAATACATAGTGATCCAAATTTGCCTCTGCTTGCGATAGGATGGATATTTCCTTTCAAAATATTTCATGTCTCAAAAAACATACTGAAAAGCAGCTGTAGTCTTTACATTTTAATTTTTTTTGTGTTCCTTCTCGGTAACAAGCTACTAAGAATGACACATGATTTTCTGTGCCATGTGTTAAACTCTCAGCCGCCTGTTTAATTTCCTTTTGCAAAGTTGCAGAAAGGTTTGAGAGAAATTTTCTCACAACAATTTTCAGCAACTTTGCAATATTCACTCGAACTTTCAGAATCATTTTACTAAGCAGATTGTGTTACGTCACTGATAGTATTCCTATAGACTCTCAAAAAGCTGTGTCCCATTGCAGAGGAAACTATTCATTTATTCATAGTTTTATTCCTTAAGAAAGAGGTTCATAGTTTTCAAAATTTCTCTTTGTACACAATAGGTGAAGAAACTTGGTATCACTTGTGCTGAGAACTTCAACTTCTGCAACTTCATGGCTAAGCCTACACAAGTTCGAGACTGGAACATTCAAGGCCTGCCCAGTGACGGCTTTTCAACAGAGAATGGTGTCATAGTGACCAGGGGTCAGCGATGGCCACTCATGGTTGATCCACAAGGTCAGGCCATTAAATGGATCAAGAACATGGAGGGCGGACAGGTATCAGCCTTCTACTTGTCTCTTTAAAATTGATTTCCATATATTCTTCTTTATAAACAAGAGCCTAAGTTTTATTATAGAAAGCAGACCCAAGAGAAGAGGTCTGCTGTTGAGCATTGTCTTTCACATTTGGACCTCAGAACGATCTGCTTAGGGATATTTTTTGAATATGTTCAAGTTCAAAGCGTTTATTAGGCCACAGGTCAACACTCAGTATTTCACAATACAGTGTTACGTGAATTCAATATACTGTAAAGACGCATACATGTTCCTCATGCACTCTACTTTCACCCATCTCCCAGTTTCTCATCTAGCTGACGTCCAGATCTTTGAGAACTAAAACACAAATCATGACATTAATACAGTTATCAATCACTCTCTGACATCACATTTCCTACCTCTGCATGTGAAACATAAAAGATTTGCTACAACCAGGAAGTTTCCAGTCTGTTGCATGTAATAATGATGTAATGTTATTTTTATTCAGGGTCTGAAGGTGGTTGATCTGCAACAAGCTGACTACATGCGCACTCTGGAAAGTGCTGTTCAATTTGGCATGCCAGTGGTGCTGCAGAATGTGCAGGAAAAACTTGACCCCTCACTTGATCCCATCCTGAACAAGTCTCTGATGAAAGTTGGTAAGTACCTGGTCAATTTTGCATTGAGGAAGTGTTCTGTATCTGAAGTTGGTTATGAAGTCTGTGATAACATGTACATTTTGCTTAAGGAGAGGATACGGATCCTGAAACTCATCTTTTTAATAAAGATATAAATTTTGGGTTTCTTGGCTTGTATGAGCTATGTCCATTTCTGATCATGAAAAGACACATCTTAGAGCAAAACTGAGATGTTTTCCTTTCAAAATAACCAATTTTAGAATGCCTGTAGCAATACATAATCACCAAAATTCATCAAATTTCTGCTCTCTTTCAAAATGTGGTTTTTCTTCACTTATTTGCAATCTACTCCTACATATCTTGACAGTTTTTGTATACAAAAAAATTTGTCTAGAACCAGGTACTCATTTACATCTGAGGTGAGCAGGGAAAGAAAAGCGGAGTGTCTTTCCCAAGGACACTGCAACAGAACCCATCAAGCCTAAGAGTTGAACGCACAAATCTTACATTTGACAGTCTTCATTTTCTGAGTACCATTCACAAATCACACAGCCACTCTGCCTTAGTATTTTCGTCTCTACAAAGATTAGGGACGTAGAATTACACTTCATCTGCTTTTCTTTTCACAAGGTGGAGCATTCATCATGAAACTGGGTGACAAGGAGATTGAGTACAATGAGGCTTTCCGCTTCTACATCACAACCAAAATGAGTAATCCCCATTACACACCAGAGATCTCAACTAAAGCTACTATTGTGAACTTTGCTGTCAAAGAGCAAGGTGAGTTATCATTCTGCTAATTTCTAATCCTTGTGATGCTGTAGTAGATCCAGTTCTCACTATTGCTTCACTGTGCTGGGTGCTACAGTAGAATAAATTCGCAAGACATCAACATCTGTTTGATGCAACAGTCAAATTTTGCAGCCTGGGGTCAGTTGATTGGCTGGCAGACAAAACGTGCGACAGTCATCTTCCATAACAATGATCATGCAACCAGCTGGAGGCTGGACCCGAGACACTTCAAGCTTATAGAGTTAAAACTCTCTTTGCCTCTTGGTTTTTTTACTGATGTTTTTACATTTTTTATGCTAGAAGAATTGTCAAGTGCGGGATAGCAATTTGTAATTGCAGTGCATTTTTCATTTTAAAGCTGATTACTACGGTCAGAACATAAACATAATATTTGTAAATTGGTAGCTGAAGTGTAATAAGCTGTTGAGTGAAGAAAGCTAGCTCCTTTTTGAGCCTCACCAAGAACTGCACCCTGTTCAGTCTGTTTTGGAATCACAACCAGAGTTCTTGGACACATGGAGAGATCACCTCGCCCTCTCTGCAATCCTTTCCTATCCACCAGTCTACACATTCCACATTCACCTGGGTCAATTTTTGAGGAATTTGCCACTCTCAATCTGTTGCTCAAAGCAAAAGAGTGAGGCAGATGTGGATTAGCTTCTAGAATTGGGATCTAATAACAAGTGAAAACTTAACATTTGTTTAAATAGGAAAATGAAGATAAATGGAACATCGTAGTAAAATAAACAACTTTAATCATCAAAAAATGACTTTGGCGAAAGTGGAATGAGCAGGACAATATAATTATGTCAGAATGTTATTTAACCATGATATTATTATGAGTATAACCCATGCTACTCTCTTTTCCAATACAGGTTTGGAGGCACAACTACTGGGTATTGTAGTGCGCAAAGAGAGACCTGAGTTGGAAGAACAAAAAGACAATCTGGTGCGCAGCATCGCAGCCGGCAAGAAGAAGTTGGTGGAATGTGAGGATGAGATCCTGAGGTGAGTAGATTGTCTGTCCAGTTTTACTTGAGTCTGCTGTTGGTGAGCATTGTGCTGTTTTATGAAGAAAGATTGTATATGATAAATTGCAAGTTTACAGGAAACATAAAAACTGTTGTGATGCTCCTCACTTTATCAATAAATCAGTGATGCATTCAGGTGGCTAGGAGGGAGGGCTTTGAGTTAACTCTCCATCACTGAGACCCACCAGGATCAGGGCTTTACTAGTACCTTAACAAATGATAGTGTTGTTTTATTGGAGAATGAAGGACCCTACTCCCAAAATAGAGAGATGTATGTTTGAGTGGCAACTAGTGAAGGAAGGAAGTGACATAATAAAAACATCAGTAACATCTGGGAAAATAACTCTGCATCCCAGTATAAAAGACTAAGTACTAACAAATGCTGAAACACCAATCAGAAAGAAGCAGGAACATAAAATGGTGCATAAGGTGGCTATCTCTGAAACTATGAGAACTGTGAGAAAATAATCCAAAAGGAACATTTGGCTCTATGCAAATATGAGCAATCAGGAAGCATGTCACAGTTGAATACTAGGCTCTAATTGTGAAAGTTGGGAACAGTATTCAGACAGAAGGTATTGAGGGTTTAAATTTTGTGAAATTACCGTTTCTGAGGTATGGTACATCCAGATTGGCAAGCTGAGAGACCCTGGCTCTGATCCCTGGTAGGGACAGGGTTGGCATGTCATTCTGTCATGGGTATTTATGGGAAACAGTGCAAGGACATGTTCATAAGTGGTTTAATAATCATGTACTTTATAGCAGAGTGAGTGTCTGTTTGTCAGGATGTGCACTCACTCTTTTCGTGTGTGTAAATTTTTGCCACTGTAACAAAGTTTATCATTAGATAGTAAGCTCACCATGTCTGGTCATATCCTCAATCCAGGTTACTGAATGAGACCAAAGGTTCCCTACTGGACGATGCACAGCTGGTCAACACCCTCCAGCTGTCTAAAACAACATCCCAAGAAGTCACAGAGTCAGTTACCGTGGCTGAACAGACAGAGATCAAGATTGATGCAGCTCGTGAGGTAGGAATCTGCAGAATTCTGGGAAATACTGACAGTGCTAAAGTTGAAGGGTTCTCAGCTTAGTTTGCATAATGTTTTCTTGGAAAAGTAATGCAAAATTGATCTTACTTCTTGAAGACTTACAAGATAGTAAGTCGTGGCTGGTTATTTTTGGTGAAATTATTTTGAGGTTTTTGGAAACCTCCAAAAAAGGCAACCTCTCAAGGGAACTATAAATCCTGCCAGAAACTAATCAGTCACCTGGCCAGACCTACAGTGTTCTGTCACGATGACTTCTTTGCACTTAGCTGAAGAATTATAACTTAATCTCAAGGCCTGCACATAAATACAAAGCCAGTTCAACCTTCCAAAGTCTTATGTCATAGAACTGTTCTTGGATAATGTTGATCTATAACTTTTGTTGTAATAACTTACACAGTGTTTAGGGAAAAAAGCTACTTTCAAATTAGTAAATGGTATGGCATAGGGGTTGTAAGCGCTGTCTGCTACCATTGGTACCTGAAACAAGTATCATACCTGCGATAAGGCAGAGGTAAATAATGCTTACACCCTCATGCCACACCCATGACAATTTGCCCCAGGAAACAAAAGCTCATGTTCAGGTCAGTCTCACTTTGCACTACACCATCATCAGTCAGTCTTCAGTGACTTCACCAATGAAATTTATGACATAAATCAGATAATAAATTGTTTTTTAATCGATTACATGAGTTATCACCTCAGATGAGAATATTGAGCGCTATCAATTAATGAGATAAATGATGACAATGAATATAACGAAATGGTATTTTATTCTTTGACTTTCAGGGTTATCGACCATGTGCCCAGCGAGCTTCCACGTTGTTCTTTGTTCTCAATGATATGGGACGCATTGATCCAATGTATCAGTTCTCCTTGGATGCATATATTGATCTTTTCATCCTAAGCATTGAGAAGTCACAGCGCTCTTCTAAACTAGAGGAGAGAATTAACAACTTGAATGAGTACCATACTTATGCTGTGTACAGGTGAAGATGCAGTTTTAGTACCATGTTATTTCTTCCCTGTTTTGTTTTTTTTCCCTGTCTTTTCTGGGTCACTTCCCTCTTCATCCTGAGCTTATGTTCACAGCAGTTCATACACATCATTTCTGTAACATCATAGGTGATATTTAATGCTGTTGATGAACATTCACAATAGTGCTGCTCATGAAAAGATCATCATATTCTGATATTATATGCAAACTTGTAATATTTCAGATAGGCACACTAGATATTTCAGCAAATGAAATGTAACTATGCTAAGATGTTGGCAGTTTTTCAGAACATCATCTGAATTGACCTACAACATTGTTTTTCATATGCTTTTTATAAGAGTATATGACATGTATCTCACTGTGAAAGATATGGACAAAATTAATTGTTTCATCCATGAACTTGTTATCATCGTCACGAAAGCAGTGATCCTATATTTTTTCCTAGCCTATACTGAATGAAAGCTTCTTAGAGTATTTGAATATTACCAGTATCATCACCGTTATTAATTAGTCAGCTCCAGTAGAGGATACTTTCAGTTTAGGCAAAAATTGGTGTGATTACTTCCAAAGGAAAAGATGCATCAGCCAATGAAAACTAATGTAGCAGACCATATCAGCCAGTCAGATTCCTCATACAATGGAAAACAGAAGTAATGATTGTTGGAGTTGAACCTTGCAATGCTTGAATGACCATGTATCCTGGTGAGAAGGGTCTGCAAACAATCAAATGAAAAATACTGTTGGTCTTAATTTGCCACCACTAATCTACTATGTGTTGTCAATGTTCTCTTACAGATATACTTGCCGAGGATTGTTTGAGAAACACAAGCTTCTGTTCTCATTCCAAATGTGCGCAAAGATCCTGGAACATGCTGGAAAACTCAATATGGATGAGTACAACTTCTTCCTTCGTGGTGGCATTGTGAGTAGGAGATTATGTTAGTTATGCTCATCAGAAGTCCAAAATATCATCACCGATTATTCTTATTTTAAAAAGATTGACTACTCTTCCATTGTAGATTATGGTGCCCTTTTCAAGGTCAATACATAGTGCTTGCAAAATTGCGCACCAGATGTGAAACAGTGAGATTCTTATGTTGTTGGTGGTAATCATAGGAAAACTGAATTAAAATTATTAAAATTACTGTCATTGCCTCACCACCACCAACTTCACACATGTATGTAAGGCACTTTAGATTTTGTGCAAATCAACAAGAGAAGAACTGTGCTTCTCCGTAATGCATGTTCTGACTAAAATTTTGTATACTGATATTTAGAATATAACCATTGTTTGAATGTGCTACATATGTAAATTATTCTGGCTGATAATTCACAACAGTGCATCAAATTTTTCTTGAGCACATGTTAAACCCTTCTTTGACAATACAAATGCATATCACTCGATGAAGATCCTATTCCCTGATTGGACAAGTGATTCTAGATTGGACACATGATCAAAAAGACTGTGGGTCCAATTCCTGACCATAGTCATGCTATAAACGCCTCGCATAGTCATGTTATAAATGCCTCGTGAAAGCATTTCATTCACTAGTCTCTGGATTGGGTACTTGGCGGAAGATATTTCAGAATGCTGATGATCAGTGCCTGTATATGGCAGCAGCACTTAAGCTTCTCAATGAGTTAAGAAAGATCTAGAGTGATCAGGCCTGCTGGTTTATAGTAATGTAAAGTTACATGAGCAGGCATTAGCCTGGATACAAGATTTATAAACCATATGGTTATTATTATTGTTATTATTATTATTATATTTTTTTTTATGTTATGAACTAGGTTCTGGATCGTGAGAACCAGATGGACAACCCTTGCACCAACTGGTTGTCTGAGGACTCCTGGGACAACATCACAGAGTTAGACAAGCTGACTAACTTCCACGGCATCATCACATCTTTTGAACAATACCCTCGCGACTGGAACCTGTGGTATACATCCGCTGAACCAGAAACCTCTTCCTTGCCAGGTGGATATATTGATATGGCTGATATTTATATTCTGTTAGCTCGATTGATACATGTATTTTACATTGATAAATGTTTATCATTAAAATGAGGATTTTTTCACCAAGGTAAGATTAACCTGAACTAGGTTTTCAGACTTTTTTTGGTTAATATAATATCTGGGAATATGACCACAATTTGTTGTAAAGAAACTAAATAGAAAGGTTTAGGACATTCTGCAAATTTAGTAATCTTTCTGGAGTAAAAACTGGATTGTGTCATTCTATAAACTATCTGTGCATGATGTGAAAGTAAACTTCACTCATCATACCCTATCCTACCCAGAGCAGTGAATGACGGACTGAACCACCTGATATTAAAATGTCCAGTGAAGCAGTAACTTAGCAGGGCAGTAACATGGCATAATGTACTGACACCAGAGGGCACTCTTGCTGTGCTAGAGGCTTAGCAGTATATACAGTAATTTCAATTGAAGATAAATAACTTACCTTGCTGTCTATGACTTCATCAACAGGAGAGTGGGACAATGCTTGCAATGAGCTCCAGCGCATGCTGATAGTGCGCTCACTTCGTCCCGACCGAGTCTCCTTCTGTGCAACATCATTCATCATCAACAATCTGGGCTCCAAGTTCACCGAGCCTCCTGTCCTGGATATGCAGGCAGTGGTGGAAGACTCCACCACCAAGACACCCCTCATATTTGTGCTTTCACCCGGTGTGGTGAGTACCCGAAGTCATCATGTATAACTAAATATTTGCCATTTCCCAAATTAATGCTTTATTATGTCCATGTGGAAATTTGCAATTTAAATCCTTTAATTTTGCACCAAGATTTTCAAAATTTTTATGCAAAAAATGGCAATTTTCGCACCAAAATGTGTAATAGCTCTATGGATCAGCTGCATTGTCATTGCAGACTGAATTGTCATTGACAGACTACATGCAAGGGAAGTAATCATTTCTCACAGAACAGTTCTGTAGTGGGCTTGTTCAAAAAAGAGATGACTTTGTTTGTGATATGATCAATTTTGCAGTTTGGAAGACTTTAGTTGCTACTGCTGTTGTCATTGGGATTATTCTGCTCAGTCTTAACTGTTCGATTCGTCAGTCTCTATTGTTCTTTACGCACCTCATTTCTCTAACCATTGTCAGGTTTAAACTTTGACATTGTACCTTTTCTCTCATCTCCCAGGATCCTACTAGTGGTTTGCTACAGTTGGCTGAAAACAGTGGAATGGCTGCACGCTTCCATGCCTTGTCTTTGGGTCAAGGTCAGGCACCTATTGCCACCAGGATGATTAAAGAAGGAGTGAAGGAGGTGAGAAGGCCATTGTGTACAGTGGAACCCATTTATAATGGGCAGCAGGTGGCTGCCCATCTCACAAAAGGATGTATGCAATATTTGCTAGTTTTTCAGGAGAGTATTTTAAAGTTTAAATGAGATTTAGAATTGATAACATATGCCTAATCAGTAAATCTCCAAAACTATCAAAATTATCTATACGCTAGTTCATGAGAACATAGATCTTGCTTTAGGCTTTCAGAAAGTAGTTTCAGCTCAAAACACTCAAAATGTCACATGCGCTCCTTCACGAAATGGGTGACAAGATGTAACAGGAGTCCAGTTATATCAGGCATAATCTCAATTCCCGTTTCCTGCTATTGAATGTTATTGTTACAGATTGTCTCATAATACTATGACCGAAAGAGCAAGAGCCCAAATGTTACAGCGTAACTGCCTTGCTCTCATACTTAAGAACACTATTATAGAATTCCTAGAACACTGACTCTTTATTTAAAGTATATTTCACAATCTTCAAAGAACTTATCAATTAATTATTATTTTGGGAAGTTAGATTTTGATTTATTCTTGGAATAGCACAAGTTTATACTTAAGAACTATTCTTGTAACAAACAATTTATGATAGCCCTGTCTTTAAAGCGCTGGCCCTGGTGGGTCACAAGATGGAGCATGAGACGAGACCCCAACAAACGATTATGTGAGTTAGTTTTCGTTGGCCTAAATTTGAAATAGCCCAGTGTGTTAGCAAAGTGCCATTGTTTTCACTTACTCCCACCTTCCTATTCAGTACAGCATTCCCAACATCCTTGATATTCTTCCCTCTCCACTCCACAGGGCAAATGGGTGTTCCTGGCAAACTGTCACCTGTCCTTGAGCTGGATGCCCCAGTTGGACAAACTTATTGAACAGTTGCAAGTGGAGGAGCCCCATCCAGAATTCCGGCTCTGGCTGTCTTCCTCCCCACACCCACAGTTCCCCATCTCCATTCTACAGACCGGCATAAAGATGACAACAGAACCACCAAAGGTGAGCACACATGTGATGCCAGGCACAGTGATAATCCCTTTTTCATGTAATCAGTTTAAGTTGAACCTGGAAAATTCATCAGGTCACACTGGTTTTATGGGGTAGGAGAGCTGGTGTCTAGTCTTCTCAGATAAGTATGAAAAACTAGGAGGTCCCATATGCACATTGCACATGTTTACAATCCTTGACAGTTTCAAAATTGTAGGGGATTAGTGACTAGCAATATTTATGCTGAAGCACTATGAAACCTTACTTCAGACAAACAAAACGAGTATCCATACCCTTGATTTCAGGAAATTTTGGAACATAGAAATCCCCATTCCTTGTAGAAATTTTCTGTTATGTGAACAATTTGTCAAGCTTGACATCTAGTAACAGCTTTCTTGTCAGACTGTCTCCATATCCTCATTCGGGAGCAACAGGGCAATAACAGTAAAACATTTTGAAGGGCCCAGCCATCATTTATTATCGAGTTCCATAATACTGTACAGTTGAGCATGAGAGGCAAAATCATGACTCCCTCCAACAAACCTTCAGACAGATTTATTTCTTTGTATAAGTGCTTTACATTCCTGGAAATTCAGCAAACTTGAGCAAGATGAGATGATCCTGAAGAATTCGAGTTACCTGTGCTTGACCATGTAAATAAATTGTAATATTTGATCTCCCTAGGGTCTGAAAGCCAACATGAAGCGCCTTTACAACCTGGTCACAGAACAACAGTTTCACCGCTGCCATAAACAGGAGAAGTACAAGAAGCTGCTTTTCACTCTCTGCTTCTTCCACTCCGTTCTACTTGAGCGGAAGAAATTCCGCATGCTGGGCTGGAACATTGCCTACGAGTTCAATGACTCAGACTTCGAGGTGACAGCTCTTTTATATTTTTGTGTGCTGTCTTATATTCTTTATGTGCTGTAAAGGATGAATAAAGTTAATATTATTATTATTATTATTGTTATTATTATTGATCTTTATATAAACATTTTGTTCACCAACTTCGAAGAAAGTCAAATTTTCAGTACAGCAACTACTCCACCATTATTGATGATCATCAAATTTTGAAAGGGCAGCTTAAAATTAAACTGGGCCATTATTGAAATAACACCTTAAAAGGCTTTCTTATTCAGGTCACTCCTGTGTCAAGTTTGTTAGTCAGTGTATTAGTGACTTCTGTGCCTTAAGGAGTGGTTTCCTACACCCGTTAGCAGAATTCTTTCAGATGCCACGCAATTTAGTGATTCCCATGTAGATGGTGATATCCTAAAGAGTTGATAAGCAAATTGTTAAGGAAAGCCAAAGTCCTACATAGGTTGAGGAAGTTCCAGCACTATTTTATTTTTCATTTCTTCAGTCTGTATGAGTCAGAGGTGTTAATACAAAATACATGTGTATTGGTGTTTTTTTCTATTAAAAGCAACAGCCAATACTGCTGTAGGAGAACTTCGTAAGACGAGAGAAAAAAAAGGGACTGTACACCAAAAATCTGTTGGCAGATAAATTTCCTGGTTATCTTACTTACATATATTTCTTGATTGGATGCTATGTTCCCCAGGTGTCAGAGAATCTGTTGTCCATTTACTTGGATGGCTATGATGAAACGCCATGGGAGGCGCTAAAGTACCTGATCGCCAACATCAACTATGGAGGTCATGTGACTGATGACTGGGACAGGCGTCTTCTCATGACCTATATCAATGACTACATGTGTGAATCTGTGCTGAGTGTGCCTTTCTACAAGTGAGTTTTGAATCAAAGTCCAGATAACATATTTTGGAGGGAAATGGAAGAGAAGGCTGGCAAAATATAGAGCTGCCTTTTTGCACATGGAATGGCAATGAACTCATATTCAAACCAAAAATTCTATCACTCCCCAAGTATTTGATTCAGGGTTAGGGGTAGAATTATGGGTAAGATTAAGGAAGATCAACCAAACCAGGGACAGTCATAAGACATTGTCATTGTCTAGAAACACTTGTATGTGTTTTCTCTTTTCTAATCCTGCTCCTAATCTAAACCAAGCTCTAGGCTGGAGTGTCCTATGATAATGCACAAGAAGGAAGTCAGAAATGTCAGATTATGTGGTACCAGTTTCAGGCAGCCTAAATATGCTTAACCCTTGTCATGCTGTGGTAGAACCAGTTCTCACCTTCACTCTGCTATACTGGGTGCTGCAATAGAACAAAATCGCATGCCAGCACCAATCATGCGAGATGGCGGTCATATTTTGAAGGATGCTGTCAGTTGATTGGCCAGCAGACAACATGTGCAATTGTCATTATCCATAACAATGACCATGTAAGAGGCTGGACTCCAGGTTCCTTGCACTACTAGACTTCAACATTTTAGGGTTATGTATGATTTAAGGACAATATCATGGGACTCTCAAGGGCATGTGCTAAGGATGAGGAGTAGGGATCAAACCTGAAAGTCTAGCAAATTTGTAAACAAAGTCAGGAAGGTGACACAGCCCTGAAATTACACACTGATAGGCAGAAGGGATATATAGACATACACGTATGCATCCTTTTATTACTGGTATAAATATTGAGCTGTCAGAATTTACCGGCAAAAATGGTGCTTTGCAGGTCTGTTCACTTTGAATGTTTCCTTCCATTTTCAGAGTCTCGATTCTGCCAACGTACTATGTTCCCAAGGATGGACCTCTCTCATCCTACAAAGAGTACATCACCATGCTGCCCAATGTGGACCACCCAGGTATGTACAGGGTCAACATCACACAGCAGTACAGTGGAGCACAGATAATGTGTACACCTACAAGGCCAACATCACACAGCAGTACAGTGAAGCACTGATAATGTGTACACCTACAAGCCAACATCACACAGCAGTACAGTGAAGCACAGATAATGTGTACACCTACAAGGCCAACATCACACAGCAGTACAGTGAAGCACAGATAATGTGTACACCTACAAGGCAAACATCAAACAACAGTACAGTGGACTACAGATAATGTGTACACCTTAGGATCGACCAAAAGTGTACTTATTTAAGAGAAATACGCATTAAACATACAAGTACCCTTAGAGAAGAAAAATTGGGACCAAAAAATATGGTACTTAGCATCTGTGGTTATGTATGAAGAATGTCCATATTAAGTGTGCTTCACTATAGATGGTTTCACTTCTTGCTGAGCTCAGTTTTACTTCATCACTTTGCTCCTCTCCCTCTTTTTTTTCTTAAAGTTTTAATAGGAAGAATATGACTCTTACACCTACGTCATAAGATAAAAACTAACTTTATAAAAACTAACATGCCCTATCTTTATTATGTACACTAGTGGATAATCCTTTACCACTCCTGCAGTGGTCTTAGGACATGATCTATCTCAAGCGTGTACATGTCTTTTCTCATAAGACCTGCTTCATAGTGTTAAGAATTGTGAAGTTGTTCCCGGGGAGGAATGAGATGGGTGCCAGTATTTCAGATTTTATTCTGGTGGGATTTTTATTTTGGAAGGACATTCTCTTGGGGGGTAAATCCCAGTTTGGGAGTATGTGTTGTATTGTTTACAAAGTGTTTACTGGTGAGAAGTTAAATTCAGCTGTGTGACAGCAGGGTGTAACCGTACACTATGTCCTTCTGATTGGTTGGTATGATATGTAAATCGGGTAACACAATGCATGGTCTTTATAATCTGCCATAATTTTCTTTACAGAGGCTTTTGGTCAGCATCCAAATGCAGACATCTCATCCCAGATCCAGGAGACACGTCTCTTGTTTGACACACTCCTGTCACTTCAGCCTCAGGTTTCCAGCACAGCAGGTGAGAGCAGAGAGGACAAGGTGTTGGATCTTGCGGCCAATATAACACGCCAGCTCCCAGAGAACATGGACTATGAGGGAACTGCCAAGATCCTATCAGTGGACCCATCACCTCTCAATGTCGTCTTACTGCAAGAGGTTGGTGCCTTTGGCTCTCACTTCTTTACGGGTCACAGTAGAGGATTAACACATATAACGTGTGTGCTGCTATCTTATGAGCCATGGATAGACCCTAATGGCATACTTTGAATATAAGGAAGAATGGAACGTTATCATCGGTTTGCCTGTATTGTCTGTCACCTACACTCGTTTTAATTGATGGCTTTATGTTTCATAGTGATCATAATTATCCTAAAAAATCTTGTTCATAGCTGTTTTAATTTCTTTTTCACATGAACATTAAAGACAAGCAGGTTTAGTGGATCCCGTTAAGCCTAATATTGAACGGGTATAACATATTTGTCTCCCTAACAGATTCAACGTTATAATCTTCTTCTGAATGAGATCCGGTCCTCACTGTCATCCCTTGAGAAGGGCATCCAGGGTCTTATTGTCATGACCGTGGACCTTGAGAACATCTTCCAGTGTATCTTTGATGGACGTGTCCCCCCATTATGGGAGAAGGTGAGTAGAGCGGGATTCTGGGGTATGTGTTTTGGTCCCTTGCGCTAACCCTGCAGTAATGGGCAGAGCTTTAACATTAGTTAGAAAATTTGAAATTTCTGGAGCTACTCCAGAAGTAAAAGCTTGGCAGCGGTAGACCTTGAGAACAACCTCCAGTGTATTTTTAAGGACATGTCCCACCATTATGGGAGAAGGTGAGTATAGAAGATGAGGAATTCTGGGCTACGTGTTTTGTTTCTGTACACTAGCCATGTATAATGTCTTGGATTATGCTGGAAGTAGAAGCTGGCACCAATAGTAGCACCCCCCCCACATGGTTTCAAATTTGTTCGTGGAACTTTTTATTTACAGCCATAATGCTGAAAATATTTTAGATACACAAAAATCATGACACTTTATTAATTTGCACATGTGAGCAGAAGTACGCATCGTCATGGGCATACACTCATCCATCTCAAAGCAGTTTATAAATGAATAACATCCATACTATTAATAAACAAGCCAAACCCATGCCCTTGTGCATGAAGATATTTGACTGAGAACTGAGCCGTGTTCAGTTAGTAAAATTTTAGTGATAAATTTTTCTGTGTCCAAACAAATGTCCCAGTTTCCTAAAATACAGTACTGTGTGAAACTGGACCATACCCACAGTGAGGGCTGTTACAATATTTACTTTTAAACGTACATTGTTGAAAATATTAAAAAATGTCATTCCTAATGATAGAAAATTTTCCACAAATTTGGGAGAAAACTGCATGACTCTAGGTTGCTCAGCTTTTTCGGAATCCTTGATACAGACTTTGCATTTCATCATATTCTAACACTGCAAATCCACTTTCTCCATCCCTGACATCTGTTTTTGTGTTTTCACCCTCCAGGCCTATCCCTCCATGAAGCCGCTCGCTGCGTGGACTCGGGACCTCGTTCAAAGAGTGGATATGTTTGCCAAATGGGCATCGCTAGCCCGCCCACCATGGGTCTTCTGGATGTCTGCCTTTACCTTCCCAACTGGCTTCCTTACAGCAGTGCTGCAGACAGCTGCTCGTCAGAACCAGGTCCGTACTGTCTTTGTGAGGATTAAACTTTCGTGAAAACCAGATATGGCTTCTCTCTAGGGTCTAAGTTATGGTGAGCCCCACATGATGGTTTTCTCATGTGTGTATGAGCACAGAAGTCTGGAATAATTTGGTGTGATGGAATCGGGCATTGAAATCATCAAATTGGGGTGCATTTCTGTTTCTTTCATATTTATCTTGCTAGTCTTAGACAGCCAGTGTGTGGAGTCTAGACGATTTGTGTGCACAGGCGTTGCATTAGTCTTGTTTTAGACATTATAAGACTAACACCCCATTTTACAAATGGGCAGGCAGGCAACGCACCAGCGGCGAAAGAATACCTAGCGCACCAAAAGGCATCATAGACGAATGCATTAGACTCCGTGAAAAAGTTGGACGATTGGCGAATCGGGCGGTATTTCGTTGCTATACACATTCTTTTTTTAAAAAAAGGGTACAAAAAATAAAGAGAACTGATGTGTATAGTTACCTTTTTATGTATTTTTCTACGAATTTAGGTGAAAACCACCTGTTTTTACGTTACGTAGTTCTCAAGAAATCTGTGACACAAATTTGGCTGAAGCGTTTTATTAATATAGATAAGTTGGGATCAATGAGGGTGCCAGACTGCCTCTTTTGGAACCAAATACCACATTATCATAACATTTCTACATACATTAAGGGAGTTAGCAGTAAATATAACCCTCAATGCTGTCTTATGACAAAAAAGGCACATATGCAGTAGAATTTATATATTTGTCATAGACAGCAGCTCATTAGGCCCTTTCCAGGCATGTTTTAGCTTTTTCATACATAATTTGGCTCCACTCAGAAAGAAGTCTTGCAACCCTGCTCACAGTATGGCAGCATTGGTTTGTAGATTTAAACTGGAAAAGAAAACTTGTAATGTGACCATCATTCTTGTGATCATCTACCAAAGCCAACTTCCTGTTTCATGCAATTTCCAAGGCCAAGGCCATACACTCGTGATTTTCAAGATGACCTGAGAAATGCAGGTCTGGCAACCCTGGTTCTTACTGATAGAAAAACGTCCTACAAACGATAATATCCAAATATTAAGGGGTAGTAACTAGAAATACTAGAAACATGGATTTGTATTTCCCTTGTGGCTGACTACCAGTAGTAAGCCATTTTGAAAAGTTTTGTAGAGAACTTTTCTTACGCAGGAAGTCTTTTTGGGGAATCAAATTCGAACCATGAAAGGTAGATCCTTGTGACAAAATAATGCATCTACAGTATATTTGATGTTAACCTGAACTAAAGAGTGGCTTGTCTGCCAAGTATAGAGCTGGTAGACATCTGAAATTTTGTGATTGTGCCTTTAACCTTTAATACTAGACATTTTGGACAACAGTTTCATTTAAAGTCATTGGGATTGGCAGTATAACAAGGTTTGACTATTTTATCACAGGAGTTTTCTCTTGGCCTAACAAATTTATGCTATACTGCCAGTGTTGGAGGGGATAAGTTAATTCATCAGTTCAGTTTTCACTTGACTGTTTTCATTACTTTTACAAAATTTGAGAAGTTCATGAACAAGGTATTATAATTTCTTAAAACTTTGGAGAGAGGAGTCTCCATAGCTTTATTTACTCCATTGTGTAATGCAGTAAGTGTTCAACCACCGTAACTTTTCCACAAGTTCAGAACTGCACCAAGGAATCATTGAAAGACAAGTCTCGCCTACAAGTGGCTTTGGACACTTCCTTAACTCACATAGATAAGCTTTCATATTCCAAATTCTAGACATTTTTATATTGATTGTCCTTACCATGACATTCAGAGAGATGGTAAACTGGCAATCTTGCAAAGTTTCAGTGCAGTTTGAAATCCTTTAGTCGTGAATCGCGGAAAAATAACACTCCGACATTAATCGTGTGTTTGAATTTCAGTTAGCAAAGTGTCCTATCATTCCTCTCCTCTCCTTATATACCTTGGGTGGGCCTTTGAAGAAGACTGAAGATGCTGTTAAAAAGGTCAAGATACCTATCAGGTATAATGCTTTTGTCTTCCATTATGAAAAGGTTTGTTCACTCTGTTTTTTAAATAATTTTTCAGCTGTCAGTTGACACTTTGTCGTGGGAGTTCATTGTACAGACTGTAGATGACAGCAACTTGACAGGACCTGCAAAGGTAAGTAGCATGCCTCAGACAAGTTACATGCCCATGAAATGTTAGAGATGAATAAGTACAAAGATAAAACACTGTATTAAAGGTTTTAATGTTTATAAAAATAAACTTTATTAACATTTTGATGAAATAGTGCCAGTTTTAACATATTTAGACACTGGATACAGCTATAATGCTTATTCAACAAATAGATGAGATACCATGGTTCATGAATATCACCATTTCAACATGTTGCCAAAATCGCTGCTCAGCCACCTCAACCTAATTACTGATTCAAGCATACAGATCATACAGGCTCGTGTGAAGACCAGTAACAGTGTTGGTATGTTTTCATTATAATCAACATAAATGTTATAGTGCATACTTGGTATGTATTCACAGATAGAAATAAGAAGCATTTTCATTAGTTTTCTTTGTTCTACCTGTAATGTTGTTGGGGTTTATTTTTTGGGGGGTACTTTTTTTTTTATTTCTATAGTGTTACATGCTTTATTTATAATATTGTACAGTAATTTTATTCATACTTGCAGTAACACTCTTTATCACATATCTGTTCCTGCCATTCATCATTCCTTAACCTCCTGTTCTCAGGATGGTGTGTATGTGAAAGGCTTGTACTTACAAGGTGCGGGATGGGACAAAAAGAATGCTGTCCTGGTAGAGGCTAACCCCATGCAGCTTGTCTGTCCAATGCCAACCATCCAGTTCAAACCAGTGGAAAACAAGAAGAAGAGCAGCAAAGGTGAGTTGGCTCTAATATTATAACACCACTGAGGGAAAATATGATTATCAAGTTGACATCATGTGGGAACAACCCCCATTATGATCACAATATTATTGCAAGGGCATATAACTTCATCTTCAGAGAGTACACAGTGATTGCCTCATATGGGGATGGTTTGCCAGCTGCTGTCTTAGTCCAATTTAACCAGCTGGAAAGATTTGAAGTGAGCAATACTAATAGAGGGTTGCGTGTTTTGCTCATTGCTCTGCACTGAACTTGCGTTGACCCCAAAATGCCTCCAAATTTCATGTGGAATATATTAGAACATTCCCACCTAGAGCTTGATTTAAGGGGTTAAGGAGGAAAAACCAATAATGGGACAATCCCTGGACAACATCATTGTCCAGGAATCTCTCATGTTTGTTTTCTTTTTCCTGATTCTGCTCCTAATTGAAATTCTAGACTAAACTCTGGACAAGAGTGGCTCATTGATACTACGCATGGAAACGGTCAGGTGCATGCTGTGCCAGTGTCAGGCAGCCTAAGTATATTTAAAGTTAAAATTAAGGTTTATGCATGATTTAAGCATAGCATCATGGGACTCTCTCACGGGCCAATGCAGATGATTTGGAGCAGGGGTCAAACCCACATCTCTGGCAGATTTCATAAATGAAGTGGATAAGCTCACATACCCATGAATTTGTACTGTTGATTGGTGAAGGGATAGCTGCCTTAAACATATGCAACTCTCCATGAGTGCAGTATCAAGAAAACTATTTAGACCAGTACCACTACTGACCAAGTGAAAATGTACCACCTTTTCATTTATAAGTAGTTCTGTTGATATTATGGAAAGAGTGTTATTGTCCCTACTCGAGACTAACAACATCATTGAATGAAGCATCGTTCTTGTCATTTGTTGACTTTTGGTACCTGTGCAAAGGTTTATCTCTCATATCTTTGCTTCTTCTGAACTTTCAGGACAAAAGAAGAAGAAAGAAAGTAATAACATCTGTTTAAGAAGTTCAATTACATTTTGGTTTTCTTTACAAAATTTCAACACCATTATAATTTTGTTTTATTTTGTTAGATATTATTGCCGTCACTTTTTACTTAGCCTGTTGAACTGATTGCACGTTTGATTACACCATGTCCTTAAAAAATAGATTTTGCATCAGAACCACACACAGCTGAGTGATCTTCACCATTAGGTCTATCGCTTTTGCTCCCTCTTCTGTTTAAGTCACTGCAGAAGGACTGTGGATGTAGTTTGTCGTCTATTGATTGTTTTTGTTTTGTTTTTTTTATCTTGATGACACTGTAAACCCAATGGTTACAATATGCAAGCCTAAAATATCTGATCATACATCATGTACAGGAAATGGCCTTATTCAAGAATAATTTGGTTAATGGCATTTAATAGCAAATGCTCAGGACCCTTGAAAAATTTGCAATTTAAAAGATTGTGTAGTGGCTTTATCATAGACATGCAGCATTTTTGTTTTTAATATGGGAGAGGAAGCACTTAAGCAGAAATTGTGATGATCTGATTTTTTAGTAAGCGAGGTTGATTGTAACAGAAGCAGCACTTACACAGTGAAATGGAAGGTTACAAGGGCATCACTGATAAATTATATATCACATTACTTTAAACAATTTTTTTTTCACCGTTTGGTCTGTTATGTTTATAACTTTAATTGCACATTTGCTCTCATTGCATTTTGTTATCTTAAAAGTTATCTTGCCTCTTCAAGCAGTTGTTCCCCTTTTACACAAAATGTTTCTTTATCATAAGACAGTTAAGAAAAAAAAGTACGACTTTTATTGATCCCAAAGGGAAATTGGTTTACAATGTTATACATCCCAGTCCTAATATAAACACACAGATCAGTACACATCATACATGTAAATACAAAATTTTACAAGTGAAGCAATAACAAAGTCATTGCTGGTCGCCTGCAGGGCTATTTTTGTGGGTGTGTATGTTTATGTAGACATTCATTATCTTTCATTTTTATTCTCTAATTTTTATTTTCACATCAGAAGGTCATCATGAACACCAGATATTTTATGTAGTTTGGTAGTGTTGTGTTGACATACTCATGAGCAAATGAACGCCAGACCTAGTGACCTAGTTATACTAGTCAATAGTTATTATGCCAATGTATGGATATTAACTGGTACTGAACAAAACTGTATCCACCATACATATTGCGTCACTAGGCATTTCCACCTGGTGCTAACTTCATGCCCTATAGAAGACTATTTCTTCACTCGTTTATGCTTCCTTATTTTGGTCTGATGCGTGGTTTTGATGTTTGCGTATACATATATACATATCTGTAGTTGGAAATGCTGCTCTTTGGTTTTTCACACCTTTGGACTATTGTTGCTACATACGTGTAGTTGCAGTAGTATTGTGTCTGGATTTTCTTTCAGTTTTGATGTGGATGTGACCTTTCATCACAGTCAGCAGCTTGTTTATGTGCTCTGTTTACATTTGTGCCTATAGATGTTCTATAAAACCAGTCCATTTCATGACATGACTGACTATACATTGATAACTGAACTTAGGGTAAAGATCTGTAAACTTATTGAAAAGACTGAATTCCATATTACCACATTCTTAGATTTGTTACTTTTAAACGGTGCAGATTTTCTAAACCATGCAAGATTTTGAAGTTTTGTGAAACACTTTAGCACTGCAAAATTTCTGAACCAAACATGTGAAACATGCTTTTACTGAAATACAAAAGAAATGCTGGAAGCCATCGTTTGTAGAAATTGGTATTCTAATTGTCTTTTCGAAATCCTTTTGCTTTGCCCCAGTGGGAAAACAGTCTTATCTCAATTTAATGGGTTACTAATTTACATGATGTGCTTTTCCATTTTTGTAATGCAGTGTTTTTTACTCTCTCTCTCTCCTCTCTCTCTCTCTCCTCTCTCTCTCTCTCTCTCTCTCTCTCTCTCTCTCTCTGTCTCTCTCTCTGTCTGAGTATAATTTTGTCCTTTCCCACAGCTAAATAAAACTGGTTATCATCTGAGAATTAGAATTATAGTGACTAAATATTCATCACTTTTGTCGTGAATATGTGAATTGTTAACAGCACCGATTATAATATGCAATTGAAGCTCATCTTTTTCTCACCATAACCTGTCATTATTATTGTCATCTTTAACCTTTTATTTACCAGATCGCCAGCCATTGCCCACCCCCAAGTTTACCACATTGCCCAATTTTGCCTGATATGCACCGTTATTAAAATACTACTTTTTTGTGATGTCAATGCTGAGTTGTACCGCTTGGCATGGTATTTAGAATAAAGCAGCAAAGCTGGTAATGAAACAATTAAAGAGTTTTAGATTTAAAGTAAGCATCATTAAGACATACATCACTGTCATAATAATCGTTTTATGTAAGGTAGCTCATTTCTCCTTTTGTTTCATACTTCCCCAGGTATCTACACTGCTCCATGTTATTACTACCCCAACCGTACGGGTGCCATGGGCCGTCCGAGCTTTGTGGTGGCAGTGGACCTCAAAGCCGGAGAAAAATCAGCAGACCATTGGGTGAAGAGGGGCTGTGCACTGCTGATGAGCTTGGACTATTAAGTTTTCTATGATATTTCATATGTCTGTGTTTGTATATTTGAACCGTGTTTGTATATTTGAACCGTGTTTGTATATATATTAAGTCTAAACAAGTCAACAGATAATATAGGCTAGTAATTTGCCTCATAAGTAGGAATTGCTTTGTTACATGTTTTGTGCTCATATTGTGCGACTCACGTAGGATCAATACACACTGGGATTTTGGCCCCTGAAAAGTGACCACATCATATATGCACACAAGTTGGACTGCAGCTGTGATTCACTAGATTCTTGTGTTAATTATTAATTATTACTTTAATAATTGAGCAGTCCCATGTAATGTTAAGTGTTATTTCAGTAGTTGAGCGGTCCATTGTACTCATCTGCATTAACTAGAGAGCTTACTGGAGTAGATGGGACCATTCTGCAAGTGGCCTTAGGCTGTTTCAGTTGTCTGGTATTTACTTATGTCTTTTTTCAATCACATTCAAGTCCCTCAATCAGCCTTCAACCCCATTTACTCAAGCCAAAGGAGATAGATCCGGAAGGAAATTAACCATGTGCCAAACAGACATATCCATATGCAGTGAGCACATGATGGGCATCTGTCTGGATTATATGCATGTGATTGGGGTGTACACAGTATGCGGTGCAAAAAGCATGAGAATTTTATTTTTTGCATAGACAATGTATGAGATGAACATATTTTCAAAATCAGTGTTAATTGTGTGATATGAACTTACTCATAGACAGACAGTTGGACAAAGCGTGTAAATGTAAATAATAAAGAAATATTAGTTTTCTGATATATTTGAGATGAGAAAGTATCAAAATCTATATCCATCATTGTGATTGACAATAGTTCCGTCTGATTTTTCAAAGGTGTGATATTTATTATTGTGTGATATATATTTTTACAAGTATTGAGGAATTGTATGTTGAATGGTAACTGCAAAGAGATAAAAGGAGTATTATTTTATACCAGACATGCTTATTACAGAATTCATGAGACCTGTTAAATCATTTCACAGTAAGCTTATACTTCATACTTTCCATGATATAGTAAGTGCCCCTAAATACTTGTTATGAGGTGTTGCAATATGTAATGAAGCCTATATCCAGCTGTGAGGCAAATCAGGGATGGTTGTTGTTTTTTTAAGGGGTTATTTGTTTTGATATAGAGAAAAAGGGGTGACGGGGGCTAAAACATAAACATTTCATAGCATCTAAGTATTTTGGAAGAACTTGGTACACTTTATAATATGCATAATGAATTCTGTAAGAAAATATTATGACTTAGAACATATTTTGCCAAAGTACAATTTTTGTCCGCCACATTAGGACCCCAAATTTAATGGAGCGCTGAATCCATTTTCTTTTTTTTTTCTGTTTGGTTGGGTGGGAGGGGATGCTGGCAAAGAGACATGAAGGTATAATCCCAGGAAAACCTTTATGCTATTTTCTCCAAGAAAACTGCAGTTTTATATGTTCAAACCTCCTAACATCTATCATCTTATCATACAGATTAAGGAGAACACGACAGAGAATTAAAAGACAAGCAGTTTATAATTCAGGTCATACGGTTGCTTTGTATAACTGGGCTGGATAAAATCTTGGAGACTTAAGAAAACAGAATAAACGGCTTTATGAGGCATAGTGGCTCGCAACCAGATATTCAGCATGCTAAAGTGAGCAAAGTATCAATCACCTTGTTGTAATATATTGCATATGATGTATGTATACAATTATTAGACATTCCAATGAAACAAAGAACATGAATACTATGTATCAGTGATTTGTTATCCGTCCACTGAGAATAGTGATACTTCCAGTTTGAAGTAAATCATACATATTATTTTTTTCCATATTTATATATTTTATTAAGTCAGACATTTTTATTTTTTATTCTACTATATTTTTTAATGCCAAGTTTCTTCAGACTGTGGTTGTCTGAGGTATCTGAAAATTATTTCCATGCATCAGTATTATTTTTATATTGAAAGCTTGTGTCATTTGAGCGGTATATTTCTGTTTTGGTTTTCATTATTTTTAATATTTACAGTGAATATATTTAATATGTTGTTCCATAATTTGACCTATGCTTGAAAAATAAAATGAAGATTATTTTCAAGGCTAGTGACGAAATAATTTCATGGGTTGCGTTCTAAAAATAATACAATGCATTATCAAGATTTACTTGTGAACTTAGTCGCAGCGCAAGAAGTTTCTGCAAAAATAATAGTCTAGATTTCTGTGACAGGGAATATAATAATGGTAAAGGGCTGATAATTTTGCAGTGCATGTAGACAGTAAGTAATGTTTAAAGAATCAGCAGCATGTAAAGTTGATTTTGGCACTGCCAAATATTGTTGATGGTACTGTTAAAAGCATACTGTGGTTGGACTAGTTTCATAAATTGCACGTCCATCCAGGCTAACATTCTGTGAAAACTTTTTCTTTGGCCTCAACCTTTATGCAATGAACTTGATAAAACAAATAAAACTTGTGAAGAAAGACCATTATCTAAAGAACTTGTTTGGTTTTAATTTAGGTATTGTGGTGGATCTAGACTAAGTTATCTTCACATTCTCTCTCTCTCTCATTCTTTCTCTCACTCACATTCTCTCTCATTCTTTCTCTCACTCATGCTCTCTCTCTCTCTCACGTTCTCTTTCTCTCACTCATGCTTGCTCTCTTTCTCTCTCTCTCTCTCTCTCTCTCTTCTGTTTCTGGTTCTTGTTTTTTCCCACACTCCCTCCTTCAAGAAAAAAAGAAAAAAACAAATGTTTATCCCTTTCAAATTGTCACACGAGACTGATCGATATTCATAGTCTCAAATGGACTTAACGTAAGAATATAACTTAAGTCGCATGCGCGCGCACATACATCGTCAGTAATAACAACAACAGCAACGCACACGAGAGACAATGGTCGTATAGATACTCCTTACGTTAGTTAAAGCACTGTGGTAACTATATACTGTATATGAGATGGCGATATTCACTGTTGTTAACGCAATGCGCAGACGCGTGGATTATGCACACGGCCACAAATCTGGATTTTCTTGTCATCGGGGACAGAAAATCTGATAACAACAGTGAAGGGAACAATGATTCTATTCCCTTCCCCGCGCACCTCCCCCCTCCCCCCCCCNNNCCCCCCCTCCAAATCTCCTTTCCACATCCCCTGCCTCACACCAAAATGTCTCTTTCCCTACTGTCGAATAGCAGCTGCTTTCCCTGACCATTATCTTCTTGCGAGAGTCCCCAAACTTGATAGGGAAATTCTAGCCAGCAAACAGAAGACGTGACTGCCACATAA
>JAWQUT010000338.1:851009-863028 GCA_033807755.1 Ellobium chinense
TGCGAGAAAAAATTGGCTGCTGGTCCGGACATTTTCCACACTGTCAAACCATTCTCGAAGCGCTATTATCCGGTTCAGTAGCATTATTGTTTTCTAACCCATTGTATGCACTGGAACATATTTAAACACCAAATCATACAATTTTTCTCACAATATCACATTTTAGCTTAATTAAGTAACTGAAACTACCGTATGCAGCAGTAAATTTGTTGTTTTAATGCATAGATCTAAAGCAGGTCGTACCATTGTCGCTGCATGTCACTCCTTGATCGACATCTCTGGCTGTTCAATTAAGCGTATCACTCCTTCCAAACAACAGCTGTCTAGATCGTATCTAATTTTATGAGTTTTAATAAAATATAAAATCTATGCACACATAATGTCAAAAAGTGTATGTTTGCCTGTCAAACTCTCGAGTTGTGATCGTGAAAGCATATTTTTTTACTGTAGACCTTGATTTCCTGCACCATGTTGTCCTTGTTCGCCGCTGTCTTTAGTAAGGCCATTGCTCGGTCGGCACAGTGCAAGAACCTCCGACCTACCAACTTCAAGCGTCTTTCGCTTCGGTCTGAAATAACGCACCGATATAAAAGCTTACACCATCTTTGACTAAATAGGCTAACCCAAGTTATTTTCTGCAGAATGTTGTGTGGGCTGGGGATTCTTCCCGTCTTCATTCTAAAACCCAATCTAGACTAGACTAGCCTAGATTAGATGTAAATCTTGCACATCGACGCAGTTATTGTAGTCTAGTCTAGTCTAGACTATATCTCTACCATGATTATGATCTAGTCTAGTCTTTACAGACATACAACACTACATTTCAAGTTAAATGTATTAATTTGAAGGACAAAACCAAAGAGCACTTACAACAAAAGTTTGTACTCTTCAGAGGAGAAATAAATATTAACCGTAACTAGTGTAAACAGCCGACATTATGACCGAGTGCTGCTATTCCATCAATCAATGGCCTCCCTGCGATGGTGTTACTTAAGTATTTTTTTCTATTTTTTACACCTAAGTACACAATAAATTGTTCATTGATTCAAGAAAGAAAAATTATCAACTTACCTATCAAACATTTCAATGATGATATAAAATCTTAATCACTGAGGTTTGAGTTGTAGCTGAGGCCAATTGTCGATCAAGTTCGCCACTTACTGGGCCGTTCCCCGTAGATGCCAGTATGAATTACGGATAGTCGAGGCAGAACACTTCTTTCGTCTTTCGCATTGCCGACAAGTAATAAACAGTAATAAGGAACATATATTTAAAATGTACACATAATTAGGTCTTTACTGATGTATAGCGGTCCATGAGAAGTTTCCAATTTGCTGCAAAAACGCGTCTCTCCACGCAAAAACTCGAAGCTCACACTGCCGCTCTTGAATGCATTCTAAGTCGCTACATATCAAATTAAAGAAGAGTTCTTACCCTTTCTAACGATATCATTATTATTTTTATACGATTAGTGACGGCTTAGCGATTTATGTTTTAAGACCGCTAGTCGTGGCGAGTTTCACCGCAGCCATGGTAGTCATCGCCGTCGTTGTGATCCAGATATGGAAATTTGACGATCATTACAAAGATACTTCTAAATATCTTATTTTAACACCATTTACACAAACAAACAACAAAGATACCAATTTTTGCTACGTTTTTATTTCATGAAAAATGAACAGGTATAAGCTAAGATAGACTTTCTTAAAGAATGCCTATCAACTGGGTGGGAAGCGAGCGGGCGACATTTTTCCACCTCCCTGAGGCGTACGTTTGCACTACCTAGTTTAAGTTAAGATTTTGCAGGGCTTCAGAATGGCTATATTGTGCCCTTGTATGTCAGAGAAGTTCATCACATCAGAAATAAGACCATAGGATATGATGGATATGCCAGAGATAGGCTGCATCCAGAACATAATGTGTGCCAAACTACTGTTTGGACCAAATGTATAGGATGAACATAGATGTCATATAAAGTGGTGGGGTAAATAGGGAGCAAATTATCATAATAAGCACACAAGTAAAGTATGCATATATGTGTAAGTTATTGTCGATGAAAAATCATTTTGCTTTGAAATTCAAAATAAATTTGATTGGGTGAACAAAGTTTCAATTCCACAAGAAGAAACTGCACTATGAAACAAACTTGTGCCATGCTTATGATCCAGCAATGTTGGTAATATGTAGGTCTTAACCCCTTGACTGCTCTTTTGACGTATGCTGTACATCATGAAATCTGTGGCGGTCCAGTGTGCTGTTGACGTACACTACGTCATGCTAAATCACTGTTTTTGTTTCGCCTATATCTGGACACAATCACACTTTTGAACAACAAGATTTAGTTCCTCTAAAAGCCAATTGCTTCTGTTTTTAGGGAATGATGACACGAGGGGTATATGCTTGTAGCAGTGAAGGGGTTAATTTCTTTTCCTTCCATTGTAGGTGGATGCACATAATCTTGTTCCTTGTTGGGAGGCATCACCTAAACTAGAATATGGAGCCAGAACCATCCGTAACAAGATACATAACCAGCTGAGCCAGTACCTCACAGAATTTCCTCCTGTGGTCAAACATCCCCATACTGCAGGCAAGATGCCACCGGTAGGATTTTGTATTGTTATGAATAGTAGTGAAGTCTACTGATGTTACAGTGTATTTAAGCACAGTTGTTTTAATCACACTTTATAGAGAACAGAATACTTTATACAGTGGAAGTCATGGAAGTCAGCTACGCCAGAGCTGGGTAATGGATGAAACACCTTTTTCATGCCTCATTGAGTTTTCTGTATAGTCTTTGTAAATTCACCCTGCATAAAAATGAAGTAGCTTGAATACTTTTTATACGCAGTTTTTCTTCGTTTTCTCATCCGATGTTTGATCTGATCCTCGCTGCTTACAGTGATTGCTCAATACAAATTGGAACTTATCATAAGTTTGACTGTTAGTGTGAGTTTTCTAAAGCAAAATAGTGGGTGGTGTAGACGATTGCTCTGGAGAAGAGACGTGATTTTATTCACGGGCGTTTAAGTGAACACCCAGTAGTGGCATAACTGCACCCACTTGCTAAATTATTTTAATGCTCATCCTCTTACCAAAACATCATAATTCTCCTCTCTACAAGTGATGCTGAAAAACACATTTCCACCTCCTCCCCTCCTTTCCTTTACCCTGCCATTTTGTTCCATCTTCTGCTGTACTGCTGTCATTTCACCTGGCACTCCTTGTAATTTGGAACAATTTGCCCAGCCTCGTCACTCTAAGTTTAGTCAACTTCCAATGTAGTCTACATAAAAGTCACTGGAACATCACAGTGACTTGTCTTTCTCTTGCAGCGTTTGCAAGTCTCCTAAAGAGTTTGTCTTATCATTAAGCAGTTTTTATGATTAGTAAGATGTCATAATAGAGGACACTATTCAAAGGGTTCTTAAACTGTTCTACTATCAATATCGGGCACGTGAAAGCCTTGAATTTTTAGAATTTTTACTGAAATAAGATATTTAAAAAAAAAATACCTGAGAGAGTTAAGAGGTGCCATTCCATCATCTTGTGTCTGCAGCATCTGCTTATATATTTTTTTCACACAGACACTGGGCGGAGAGTAGAGTTGCTGAAAAAGGTCCTGAAAAGATCTTTATTTTTATCATGGGAAAGTGGCATGAACCCTGACAATTGGTTGTTTTTAGGTCACAGACTGGAAGAAAGCCAACAGCTTCCTTGAGGTGGACAGGAATGTTGGAGAGGTCACCTGGGCCAAGCCAGGGACAGAAGCTGGCCTGAAGATGCTGGAATCCTTCTGTGAAAGGAGGTTGAAGAACTTTTCCACAAGCAGGAATGACCCTAACAAGCAAGCCCTCAGCAATCTGTCTCCATGGATACATTTTGGTAAGGCTGAATGTTGGTGTGTAAGTCAGGGTTGGGCGATTTTTGGGGGCATATTCCTGGTTAGCAGTGTTTTCTCTAAGCCAGTATATCTCTGTATTCCCTCTTTGTTATAAATTTAAAGGGGGGTTTGTAAATTGTTAGAAGGTTTGTAAGTTTTTCTCATGTAATGCAAATTTTGGAGTGCAAGAAAGAAGGGGAGATCATCACACACCTAATGCAGTTTTCATGGAGATTTTGAAATTTAAGGGATGAATTGTGCAGTTGCACAGTCTGGAGAAAGCACTGCTGAATTGGGAATCTGAGCATGAATACCTTCCCATTATATTCATTGACTTCCATAGTATTTTGCAAAACCCATCTCATTCATATCATTCTTGGCCTGTCCTTTTTAGTAAAATTGTGACAATGTTTAAGCACCACCCATAGTTGAGTGCGGATTTATCTTTTCTTATCTTTTCAAGTTTTTCTTTAACCCTGAACTTGAAATATCTTGTAGGAAATTTCCAAAGACAAAAAAAAATATTCGAAACAACTGTCGAGAGCTGGCCAGTGTGAAGGAACTCGAATATTCTCCGCTCATGACCATTCTTGCAACTTGTAAGATAACACACTACAGATTTTACTTGGTTATTAATATTTATATTCTTTTTAACATAAAAAAATGCTTTCCAATCCCTCTAAAATCTGTGAAAAATTTCCTAGATGATGTCTTAGAAATTTTGTTTTGTGAGTGCTATGAGCTTTGGAGCACTATTGAACCTCGAGTATACACAATCCTGTGACGACTGTCAAGATAGATGATAGAGATTCACCCAGTTTGGTCATTTCCTTGTAGCCAGCCAGCCCATCCATGTATTGGATTGAACATTTGACCATTCATCATTGTTAAGCATATGTCATCATGTCTGAACTGAATGAGATCTGACTGTCCAGTGTCATAAAATACATGTGTTTGATTTTAGTGAAGACTTATGTTTTGTTATTAACCCTAGTAGTGGCAGGAGTTTTTTCTTAAGTGGCAAGGTATATTTTGCTCAAAACGATGGGTGGTAATAAAAAATTCATTAAAATTGGTTCAGCAGCTTCAAATGTCACAAAAATGTTGCGCCAGCGAAGAAAACAAGCTTAGACGGGCTCTCCAATGTAAGAACATCACTTCTAGTCCAAATAAGGTCTTTGACACCTATTGTTTTTTCTTCTTTTGGCCCTATTAACATTTTGCGTTATTCTAAATATACCACTGTGATTTGGGGAAATTTCTTCCATGGAGGTTAAAGTACTTCTTTTGCCCGATCTTTTAACGGGAAGAAAAAGGGGGGTCAACGCCCAAAATTTTTCACAAATGTCTTTTGAAAAAGATCACCTCAAATTCTGATTTGGTCCCCAAATTTCCATTTGGCTGGTTTTGACCGCGTGCNTCATGAATCTTAGTCTTTCTTGCAGTCAACTTGCAGTGAAAAGTAATAAAAGTTTATCACATTATTCCTGGTGTGTTTTAACAAAACAGTCTCTGCAAACTGCCTTGCAACAGGCCAAACAGCTCTAAGAGTTTGCAAGAAATCGAACGCATCTCCACCACCATTTCGTCTTGATTCAGCCATCGTGTAACTCAGAGTGCAAAGAAAGCGAAACTCCTCGATAAACTCTCAATCCAACTGCCCCCACGCGCCAACTAAATACTATTTCCAGTATTATTATATATTCGTACTTCCGCCCATTCGCAATTTAACATTGAAATTACGCGCTAATCGGCGTTCTCGAATGTGAGCGGATAGTGAGCGGTATGGGAATCCGAAGCATGAGCGGAAATGAGTGGTATGGTAGAATAAGTGTTAACCCTAGTAGTGGCAGGAGTTTTTTCTTAAGTGGCAAGGTATATTTTGCTCAAAACGATGGGTGGTAGTAAAAAATTCATTAAAACTGGTTCAGCAGCTTCAAATGTCACAAAAATGTTGCGCCAGCGAAGAAAATAAGCTTAGACGGGCTCTCCAATGTAAGAACATCACTTCTAGTCCAGATAAAGGTCAAGGGACTAGGGGAAATAACTCCAAAAATGGGACAGCGATATAGCTGATCGAATCGGCGTTGCCACTTGCTCACACAATTTATCGCCGATTTAATCGGCGTTTGCCTCTACTAGGGTTAAGCTGTAACTGCTGTTGCAGATCATTGACAAGTTAGCTTTTTGATTATACATTTGCCTGATGTTCATTCATGTTGGTTTACTTTTAAAGATTACTATGTATAAAATACACTGTTATTCTCTGGTTTTTCTAGTTTGACGTCATAGGGTAGCCAGGTTAAGTCTGTGTTGTAAAGATAATAATTGATGTTTTACTTTTAACAGGGAGGGAGCTCTGGTTTATAGAAGCTCATCTAATAATTAATTTTGACATGTGTTTCTCCAGGTCAGATCTCTGTTCAGCGCTGTATCCTGACTGTGCGACTGTACCGCAGTAAATCCAGTGAGAGTGTGAATGCATTCATCGAGGAGGCAGTAGTTAGAAGAGAGCTGGCTGACAATTTCTGCTTCTATAATGAGAAATATGATTCAATTAAAGGTAATGATTTTCCATTCTGTAATTACTTTTCTTGCCGCTACTTGTTTATTTTGAAAAAAACTTATGGTCCTCAGTGCCTATGAGCTCAGACATTTGGTTTTGGAGTTGGATTTCTCCAAACTTTTATTATAATAAGTATGCATATTATTATGTTTATTGCATGAGATTAAAATGACTTGCAGCCTGTCAGAATAAGGCTTAAGTTACGTTTTGGCAAACTCGTGTCACTGGTCTGACAAGAAAGCTTAATGTGTGTAGTTTCGTTCTGGCCCAGAGATATAGTTGTTGAAGTGGAAGAGAGTTTTTCATTGCAATGGACGAAGTTCTGAGAAAATTGTGAGTGAAGAAAATTGTGGTCTGTAGAATTTATGCATAATGCCTCTCTTAAACACTTCAGTGTTTATTCACAATCACTGGCCATTTGCCCCTAAAATGTTACTCTCAATTTCCACAGCAAACAGAATTATTTGATGATCCCTGTAATCTTTAAAGGCTGATATCAGTCTTCTTAATCCAGTGACACAAGTACCATTTCAACTGACTGCAAGGTGTATAGCTGACTAGCTCGTTTCATGTTGAGTTCAGGTACTAGTTTTTATGAAATTAAGTCTGAGATTTTTTGGAGTCTCTTAATCAAATGCTTTGTCAGTGTATTGAAAATGGAGAGGGTATTTAAGAATTCTAAAACTCTTCTTTGCCCCATCTGCAGGAGCCTATGACTGGGCTAAGAAAAGCCTGAACTTACATCGCAGTGACAAACGCCCTTACCTGTACACCAGAGAACAGCTGGAGCAGGGCAAGACACATGATGATTTGTGGAATGCTGCTCAGGTCAGTCACTTGGTTTTCTAAAGCATTTAAATTGTTTTCCCAGTGAGAAATCCTTTATATATCAAATTAGTGAAAAATAATACAAATCACCTGTTTGGCAGGGATATTTGGTGAATCTAGTAAATATTTATGAATCCAATTTGATAAGAATTGTGACAAACCTTGACTATAAAGAAGTTTTGCAATTTTTGAAGTAACCCTTTGTGACAAACAAGATATAGACATTATTATCTTCTCTTTCTGCTATTCCGCTCATTCATGGAGATGTTGTCATCTGATCTTATACATGTAGATTCAGATGGTGACTGAAGGCAAAATGCATGGGTTCCTGCGAATGTACTGGGCCAAGAAAATATTAGAGTGGACCAAGTCACCAGAAGAGGCACTAGCAGAGGCTATTTACCTCAACGATAAGTACAACCTTGATGGCAGAGATCCAAATGGCTATGTTGGTGAGTTTGTGTAAAGGATAGAAAAGTCATCATCCATATACTTGTTATATTTCAATTTTGTAAGGGTGAATGTATTGGATATAGAGGCCTATGTCTTCTGTCCATTAGCCTTAGGGCGAAGATATACTAAGTCCGGTTTGAAGACAACAAATGAAGGAGCATGCCTTAATTACAAATAAAATAGAGGAGATGACGGACAGTAAGGTATACTAACTCCAGCTTGCAGACACCTGTCCGAGGACAGCCGGATTGCAGTGCCGCATGTTGCATTCTATCCTTCAAGACAGACGACCCGACGACCGGAAATGACTAATAGCTGTAGGCGGGACATAAAATCGCAAAATCTAAAATGTCAAAATATACAATAAATCCTATTTTTAAGGCTAGATTTGATTCCAGCGCACTTGAAAACCCCTGGGTGCGAAGGATTTGTGATTTTCAGCGTGTATTAAAAAAAAAAAAAAATTTATTATTTTACATACACAGAGTTTTTTTTTTTTTTAAAACACACACTAAAAGCCTTTTTCCCCATGTAACTGTCACTGTTGCAATAAGGTGTGTCCTCATTCCAACTCTTTCGTGAACATTGCAAAGTTCTGTTCTGCTTTTTTAAATTTTTCCGAAAAGATAATAAATTTTTATTGTGTACATTTATCTCAAACAATGGCTTTGTTTCCACCATCAAAAGAAGTGATGATATTCGGCACACTTGCTCCTTAATTTGTTTATGGGATGATTTGACATTGATCGCTGTTTACTGTGCCTTCTTTTTCGCAAATACAGCAGCAACGTTAACTTCTGTTTCCTAGAAAACACCATTGTGTGGAATGAGGCCAATGTCTTGTTGCTTGCTCATTATGAAGGCAACAAATGGCGGACACAGTATACTTATATTTTTGTATCCTTCAACTGTCTTCATTTTACAGACAACAGGTGGACGGATCCAGTATATCTTTGCCCTTAGGGATGCAGCACAGTTAGGCTTCTAGAAAGACCTACTGTCAGATAGAGTTGATTTCTACAGGGCTTATTAATGCATGTGTTTATGCCAGCATTTGCCTGGCTGGTAGCTAAGAGATTTTTCATAATATACCCAAAAGGCTTAATTTATTCTATAGGGGACATGATTTGATATAGTTGCTTTTAACTTGCATTTGATTCGTAATATTACACATACATCTAGCAGTATAAACCATGCAGATCAGCACATAAAATAGCTGCCAAGTGTCCCGTATTATACGGAACTGTTCCGTATTTTGATCCATATTCCGTAAATCCAATATCAGCTCAGTGAGTCTATATTTCGAAAACCCGTTCTAAACCCGTATGCCGTGGCTTGTCAGCAATGTAATATTTCAACATCCGCGTTAATCAATGGTAAAGTTCAATAATTGTGAATTCCCGTATGTGAACTGGATGTTTCTACCGCTCATTTCCGGTTCTATCTACTACTTTTTTTTTAAAATTGGCAGCTACACATAGTCTATATCTTACAAGCTAAAACCCTTGCAAGGAAATTTTTTCGGACTCATGTTCACACAGCACACCAAAATTGTCAACACATCACACATTAGTCTAATGCTTAGTTAACTTTTTCACCACCACCTGACAATAAACAGGCTTCTCGGGGTTGGCTTAGCTAATCAGAACACTGCTTAACGGACACCCTGTATGACTTGAAATCTTGACCATGCAGATGGAGAGAGATGCCTGAAATGATAAAATGCACACAGATTATAAAGAATATATTTTGCAAGACTTAGATTTAGATGGGAATATATTTTATGCACCCTCAAAGTTTGGCCATCCTACCACTGGCAGTAGAGAAAGACAGACATTCAAGTCCACATTTATATCATATATATATGTTGTAGACAAAAGTTAAAAAGAAAACAGTGAAACTGAAAGTATTGCTTAAGTGAAAAGAAACAAGAAGCCTCAAGTATTTTCCTCTATTTTTTGGTGGGGTGGGGTGTATCTGAACAGATACTCTGTTTACATCAAACAGAATTCTTTGGTAACGTGAATTTTGTTGTAGCTTTTGTCTACTGCATATTGATGCATGTTACTTGATTTCCGTATTTTTGTTTATATTCAGGTTGTATGTGGTCCATATGTGGCATCCATGACCAAGGTTGGGCAGAGAGGGCAGTGTTTGGGAAGATTCGCTACATGAATTACCAAGGCTGCAAGCGCAAGTTTGATGTGCCAGCATTCGTCAGGAAGTATGACAAGAAGAAAGCCTAAGCTTGTAACTTGACATGAGTATCTCTGTTCCAAAATGTCTTGGGATTCCATATTTGACAAGTCTGTCAATGACTGGAGTTTGAGAGCTCTTGGAATTAGAGCTAGCAAAACTTGATTACAGTTTTATGCATGCAGCACCATAAATGGTGGACACGTGGAATTCAGACTTTGATTGCTGAGTTTTCATATGTACACATTGTGAATTTTCTTCCTTTAACACTGTTAGTTGGTAGTCACATGAAATTTCAGGATTTGTGCAATTTTGCTCCTGAATTTTAGAATTCACAGACTTGGCTTGGTTGCTTGCATGCATGATATTGTAGTCTATTATGGGTGCACAGTTCATCAAGAAGTTTTGTTAGCTTTGTAAGCTTGTTTGTTATGATGATCTTTAGGAACCATGTGCAAAGTTCTCAGTCTGCTATTTTGGTTGAGAATTGTGTGCAGTGATATCTACTCTCAGGGAACTTCATTGTTTATTGCAATACTTCATAATTCACATGTAAATAATCAGTCATGATGTGCATTTTATATCTTTTTTACACGTTTGGGAATATAGATCTTTATACAGAGTGACAGCTAAAAAATGCATACCCCCATTTGTTTTCTCAACTACTGAACTCATTCTCTGCCCATTTTTTTTACCAGCTATTACCAATTTCATCTGTATATCAGACAGTGAATAATAGGTATGTATGTTTGAAAAGTAATTTCAGGCCAAGGACTACTATATGAAAGGACGCGCAGAGCCGATTTCCTGACCTCGCTAGCGGAGGCCATTGCATTTCTTACTTTTTGTTAAGCATTACTGATGACAATTGACAGAATATGTTTAGAGGAAGACAAGCACTGTTCAAAATTGTGAGAAAAATGTATGAAAAAAAATCTAAAACAAATGAAAACATCCTTATGAGATAGCTCTAATAGTAAAAGACCTGTAAAATCCACAGTATGATATAGCTTTTTTCATTAAAAAACAATCAAACAAACAAAAAATCAAAGACTGGCATTTCTTTTGTACAGTACAGAATAGAATGAATAGTCTTTAAGAAGAGCATCTCATAATGAATACTCTGTTTCAGCAATAAAATTAATGTAGCCTACTTACAGTTAATCTGACATGCGGGCCTTCTTGATCGAAGTCTGCACCAGAGTGGCATTTCTTTGGTGATCCTTTTCGAGGTTGTTAACTCCATGGAGAAGGACGTTTGCTAGGTGCCGCAGCAGTTTCTTGGATTTAACGATGTCGTAGCCATAGGATTCACCCAATGTTGATATGATGACTATTAATCTCTGGCGGCAGCAAGCGCGGTGCCTGGCTTTTTTGACAAAACAAAGTCCAATGCGCACGAGTTCATAGGTGCATAAGTGTGGAATTTCAAGAGCACCCCTGGATACCTCCTCAAGAAACTCTTTCACATGGTTGGATACAAGAGGCTCATCATCACTGAAGATGACATCATCATCAGCTTTGCACTTGAATTCCAGCCACCCAGCAACATTTGCACATGAACTTTCTTCATTACTTGTTAAGGTGATGTCAGAAATGATGTTTTCCATTTCAGTTGCATCTTTCACAACAAGAGGCCCACGGCACACATGCTTGTTGACTGGAGATGGCTCATGATGGTCCTCTATTGATTTGAGAAATGAAGCTGCATGTCTGGCTAAACGTTTCTTACATGCGGCCACAACATCGCCACTGGTCATAAATGCATTGGCCCCAGTGGACTGCCTGTACACCCCGAATTCCCCTTCAATGCGGTCACTTTGAATCTCACGAAGGAGGACATACTGAAATCTTGCATTTCTAATAAGGTGCTTACACACTGCATCAAGTCCCTGCATGGTTTGAACTAGTGCTTTTTTTTGTGCCATGTGTGAGGATTTGTATCCGAGTGTTTCCATGTCCAGAGTCAGCCTCCTGAAATTGTTTGGCGTAATACTCCAGGCTAGTGGACGAATGTTCTTGCACAGCCCGATGCGGATCTTTCATCCTTTTGTCTTGTCCTTTGGCTGAAACATTGACAGTGTTCCACCAGTTCA
>JAWQUT010000339.1:0-26133 GCA_033807755.1 Ellobium chinense
GTTATACTTATCAAGGACTTAAGAATTCGCTCATATGATGTCATACTTAGTAAAGAGGTATACCTATTGATATATTTTTTTTAATAACTTAATATCTTGACTTCCCCTTCCTCTTTTCCCACATGCAGCTGATTAATATGTAATACTGAAACTAACAGACGTTATAAAACATATTCCCTTGAGAGTAAATAAAGGTTGATTTATCTCCCTATGTGAACATGTAGAGGAACCTCGATATTAAATGTTGATTCATTTAATAAGTGTAACTTACCTTGGTATTAAGATTGAATTTCACGTGCACGGACTCATTATCATTCTATCATTTAATTAATGAGGCACGTATTAACAAGTATATCATGTATACCTCAATAATAAGGACACCAAGGTCATGTTTTATATGGGATTTTATTGTAAAATGTATGGGCATGACTGTGCAGGTCTGTGAGCGTGGTACACGTGTGTGTGTATATACATTTTAGTGTGCGTGTCTGTGTGTGTGTATTGGGATGTTTGTGGATTTGTGGATAGATGAATGTGTACTCGTTTATGAGTGGTAATATACATATATTATGTTCATATTTCTCTATATCTACAGTCTAGATTAGTCAAGAACATCCGACATAACTACTGAAGTTTTCCCCAACTCGTTCACTGATATTGCGCTGCATTGCACAGAATAACTACTAGTTGCTGCTACCATCAATCATAGACTTGATGTTTTATTTTGTTTGGTCAGCAGGAATTCTGTAAAATTCTGCTGATTTTAGCACCATTACCAAAAAGTTCTTGACTGTGTAGCACCATTATCAAAAAGTTCTTGACTGCATGGTCTTAAATTGGTGGTATTTCGGAAATTTCTAAAGTTTCGGAAAAAGGAGATAAAAATACTCTCTCCAGATCTTGACAATGTTATTTCCTATGTTCAAGTGGCAAGTACTTGTTCCGAGGCATTGGTTGAACAAACTTCTAGGTTACGCCTAGCAGCCTAATTAATAATACTAGTAGTTGTAACAGTCAACATCGAAGGCAGCACGAATCTGACCTTTCACCCATGAATGAAGGTAACAGTCAGCCGCCGGTTCGGACGGCGCGACTAAAAATAGATCGCTTGGGGGACTCTGTTTCAGCGAGCAGCGTTCTGAAGAACCCTATAGGAGGAATAATTGTATCACATACGTTAGACAACATTTCGCTCCACTTAGAATTACACAATTTAATGGTGTACCAACTCACGTAAGTAGTACATATACCAGAGGGTGAGTATGATAACGTCATGCTTATTCCATATTCGCATAAATCATTTTTTGAGGCTTTGAGTACACTGGCGCTCTTAACCTGTTGTTCAAAGCGAAACGATGAGGGAGATGTGGTTTAGCATGTAAGACTGAGATAAAATAATGAGTCAAAGATCGATATTTGCTTTAATTGAAAAAGAAGATAAATGGAAGATCATAGTAATATAAACAACTCAAATCCTCAAAAAATGAGTGACACGAATGTGGACTGAACATGACGGTAATGATTTTGTCATAGAACAGAGATATGTGAATATTCTATTTTCCTCCTTCATGGAATAAGAGTGAAATGTGTCATTAATTCGTTTCCCGCCATGTTGCATCATTGTGTACTTTGCTTTGTCTCGAAACAAGGCCTCGCCCTCTCTGCACTCCACACCCCTCTCCATGAGTGCCCTATCTATTGCAACTAGACAAGTCCACTGTGATCATGAAGGTATCTGCTATCCGTTACGTGACTAAGCCAGTTCAAGCTGACCAGGGTAACTGGACCTGCCTTAAGATAAGGCTGCATATATAAGAACTTTTGACTTGTCAGACAAACTCAGACAGCTCAGTCCCAGCTTCCGCAGTGATTTCGTTGTTGCAGTACCACCACGACCACAAGCACCACCATCATGAAGGTTGTTCTTGCTTTCCTTGCTCTTGCTGTGTGTATGGTCGCAGCTCAGGACTTTCGTAAGTGACTGCCTTCTTATCATTGTCATCATCTTTCACGGTCATCATCATGGTCATCTTCATCACCATTTATAATGTAGAGGTCATAATCATCATCGACATTATCAATATCATCAACATCGTCATTGACATCAGCATCAGCATCATCATCATTATTTCCAAACATTTATCCGCGCTGGATATAACTAAGTAAAGTAAAATAACAATTCAGATGTAGAATATCAATGAACTAAGAATGAAATGGCATAAGAAGATAGATATTTAATCATCGTCATCATCATCATCATCATTGTAAAATAAGCGAAAATTTTAAAACACGACTTCAATCCGATTAACTTTAGTGAAAATTTAATAAACGCTAAAGGGGAAAACAGTGTAAACGTTTCGGCAAAAAGCCTTCTTCAAGAGCAGTGAAATGAATGAATGAAATCCTAGTGAACGCAGCCATTTATGGCAGGTGAAAAGTTTAAAAAGGTCTACAGGTCCTGAACTAGAAATCAGGTTTAGGCTCAAATTAGAGCGAAGGTCTTACATAAGAATTAAGGGGAGATCACGCAGAGATGCAATGAACTGGTAAAACTACTTATAGGTATGAGTGACGAATAGAAAAAGTAAAGAAAGTTTGAAAGTTCAAAGGCAGATATAGTGGGTAGAGCGTGCTTAAAAAAAAGGGGGCGCCACCTGATGGACTTTTTCTAAATGCTTGGTGCCACATGATTTTAACCTTGATTTTTGGACTCAGCAGGTTCAAATTAGTGGAAAACAGTCAATTTTTTTTTTACAATTTATTATGGTTGCTATGGAAATGGCCGCCATCTTGAATCTTCTACTTTGAAAACGGTCAACTTCAAAAGAAAACTCCTCCTCCAGATGAAATGCAATCTAACTGAAATTCCACACATGCATTCTTATACACAATAGTGAAAGAAAATTATTTTATGAAGTTTCAAAATTGGTATGTATCAGAATATCAATTTTCCCCCATTTTTTGGCTTTCGCCAACATATTTCCTGAAAAATAAAAAAAAAAGAAAGTCCAAATGTCTCTCTCTTACTTTTTTGGTACACCTATAAACTGCTTATATACCAAACTTCGGAAAGATTGGTTCATAAATGATGGAGTTTAAAATTATGTGTTGAAAAGTATAGTTTTGAGAAAAATGCGTTTGAAAATTTAAAACACAAAATACGTCTAAAAAACTGTACTTACATCAATACATGCCCGGCTGATAGGCTGAGCCACCTTCCTCAGCCTCCTTTTCCTGTCGGCATTATGATAATTACAATAATTCAGGATCACAAAGAAAAATTAGGCTGCTAAGTCTTGGCCACCTCCTTCCTGTCAGGTATTCACGTGCTAACCTGCATGCTGCTGTTTACGTACAAACAGAAATGAGGCCACCCGAACCGAAGAAATCCAATCAGATAACAAGGTCACGCTTGCCAGAAACAAACGAGTGAATGAAACATCAGCATGACTTGTTCCAATTGAAAACTAGGCCGTGACCTAGCTATTTTTTGCGATGTAAATAAGGCCAGACATAATTTATGCCTCGCTTTCGGGAGATGCCGTCGTTCCGACATGTTCATTGGCCAGCCGATGAGAGTTTGACTTTGTAGAGGAGAAAATTTCCGTTCTAACGGTATGCAACAAGATAGGCCTGATTTTATTGCGTATAGACAAAATATGCGATCAAAAACAGATAATTTCAGCATAAATTCATATAATCAGACAAAAAATACTAGGGGGGTGACCCTAATGAAATGCATTTTTGAGAGGTAAAATGGATTCTTTCACATGCGACCATCAATGCTTTCGATTCACAAGATGTCAATGTATCTAAAACTAGCAATAACCCAATTTCGGTATTTTGAACCCATATCGACGATTTCAGGTGCCCCCCCCCCCCCCCCCCCCCCCCCNCCCCATCCCCCCTCTTAAAATCAGGTAATCATATGAATTAAGGGGAGATCACGCGGAGATCACAATGACCTGGTAAAACTACTTATAAGTATGAGTGACGAATAGAAAAAGTAAAGAAAGTTTGAAAGTTCAAAGGCAGATATAGTGAGTACAGCGTGCTTCAAACAAATTTAAAAAAGAAACTGTCGTCAGCGTTAAGTGAAGTTAAAATAAGATGTAAAGAGTTGTTGTTATTTACGAAGCGCGCACTTGCTAACCGTGTAGTAACGAAACAATCCAAAATGAAACGAAAAAATTAGTTTAATACAATTTTCGATCTCATACGTGGATCTTCTTTAGTATCAAAAATAAAGACAATAAATACAAAGAGTTGTTGTTATAGTTGTGTATAAATAACTAGAATAGTGCTAAAAATTACATTTTATACCTCCTCACCGCTCTCTCTCTCTCTCTCTCTCTCTCTCTCTCTCTCTCTCTCTCTCCCCCCTCTCTTTCTCTCTCTCTTTCTCTTTCCTCTGTCTGTCACTCTGCTTTAGTAGGCCTTACCAGATTGCTGGCCATAAAAGCTGGAGATTAATTATACAAGAGATATATTAGAAGTGTAAGGAGGTGGGTGGAAGGTACGGAAAACTGAAAGAGGCAAAAGAGCATAGGAGGAGGCACATTTCATGTCTTGAAGGGTAGGCTGCTGAAATAAGGTTCATCAATACTGAGGCCGTCGTGTGTACAGTGGGACCCTTAGTTCCAGATGACATAAGATTCTCTTTGATTTAATGCTCTTTGGTAGGAGGGTCTACACACTCACTATCACCGTTATCATTGTCATCATTTCAAAAAGATAAGATACTCTCATAAACCGTGACATGAAAAAAAAATTTAATATAATGTTACAAAGTTTCGGACGTGTTTCTTTCATTAGGGCACTAAAAAATAGTCAAATCATTATCATCATCATCATCATCATCATCATCATCATCATCATTTGGAACACATTAAAAAAAAATAAATATGTCTGTCCAAACCAGCGAAGGCTTAAGAATTATACTTTAACATTTAAAATTCAAAATGGACTTAAATAATGATATAAACTATACAAAAGTCATCATCATCACCATCATCATCATCATTATCATTAATGATCATCATCATTACCATTGTGTAACAAGCGAAAATTTTGAAACACTACTTCAAGCCGATACACCTTTATTAAACATTCATAGCAGCTACACAATGTTTAACTAAAGATCTAAACTCTTCTGTATGACTAAGCCTCTCTAAGCCTCATGATAAACTTTTTCCTAATTTAATTACACACAGACCAGTTTTGATTTTCACCTTCTAATGATACAGATTATCAGATGGAGAGGAAATCTGCCTTTTAATAATGTTCGTTTTAGATACACTTGCCATTAAGGCAAAAAGGTCAAAAATGCTTTAAACACAATGTGTATATTAGAATAATCTAGTATTTGAACCCTCCACCCCCCCCCCCCAAAATGTATTCATACAAATTCCTCTTTAGCTCTGTGGAGTAATTTAGACCCCAGGAAGTATCGGGAAGAGATATCCGTATATATTCTTCTTTATGAGTATGTGCTAGTTAGACCCCTACACGTACGTCATGGATAGTTTTTAAGCAAAGTACGGGAAGTTTAGAAAATATAAGTTTCTCTTTTCCCCTCCCTCCTCTCTGGAAAGGTTAGACTCGGTCTGAGGCTCAGTCTCTGCTCTTTGATCTCTAGACGGTCTCGTTCGTCATGAGGTGCATGCACTGCTACAAGCCGATTCAAGTCTGACTGTTGACCAGTGTACCACGAAGTGTGACGCCCTCTTTGACCTGATCGACGACCGTGACGAGCACGCAACGGATCAGGCCTGTCATCATGAGTGTGACTGGTGAGCACCTATCTACCTACCTACCTACCTACCTACCTACCTACCTACCTACCTACTTACCTACAACTTACGTATCTACCTACCCACCTAACTGCCTGCCTACCTGCCTGTCTGCCTGCCCATCTACTTATTTACCTACCTGGCTGCCTGTCTGCCTATCTACTTATCTACCTACCTACCTACTTATATCGCTTTTACCTACCTGCATGCTTGCCTGCCTACCTGCCTATCTGCCTACCTACTTACCAGCCTGCCTGCCTGCCTGCATACCTACCTATCTACCTACCTACATAACTACTTCCAACTTACCTATCTACCTATGGAAAATAAATGCGGTGAAAGTATGCATCTATCTAGGCATCTGTGAATGGTGCGGAGGAGCTAGAAAATTATGCACTTGACTTGCCAGTGGTATTTTCTTTCTTAACTAATATCTTTACCTCATTCATCAGCACAAATACCACCGTTGATTCTTATTACATTTTTTCTGCGATACAAGATCGTTGATTAAAAGTCCTATTAACAAATTTGAAACCGAAGATTGTTGCCGAGCTCCTACTTCCGGATTTTTTAACAAATGTATAAGCTTCATTCACTTCTCCGCAGGCTGAAGAGCCGCCACAAAAAGTACATACCCTTTTTGTTGTGTTTTGCTCGTCATTTTCCATTGAATTTACTTTATATAGAATTACTGTAGTCACTGTTTTGCTGTTACACTGCGGCATTGACTGTTATTCCTGATGGACTGTGTTCTTATTCCAGCCAAATAAACCATACCTGCCATCATCAAAACTGAGGACGAACAAGGATGAAGGAGAGCTAGGACCAGGATATTCCAAGGTGGACGTTCTATGCCATAAAACAGCTTGTGTGTTCCCTGTTCACGACAGTTAAAGAAAGTTGAGGAATCATCGGAAAGTCCTGTCCTTAGACAAAGTCATGTACTCAGACCATCAAATGACATAAAAGTTTGTTACACTAAACAAAGGCTTCATATCATTTTTTCTTCCTACAAGTTTATATCCATTGTAACAATGTTGCAAAATGTGAACATATAGCTACCACTGGACAGTACATGAGCAGACAAACGGACAAACAACCAGCCAAAGGAACAGACCAAAAACAGAAAAAGATAATAAAACATTATATATCAATCAATTTATTAACATTTATACTGAAAACATTGTAAATACACCGTTATTATTAGCAACACTTTTGACCCGATCCGTCACATCATTGATATTTTTAGGCCCAGTTTCCAGATGTCCATGCACCACATTGTATGACTTTTAAACTTAAATCCCTCCGATTCAGATGCTTTTTCGGAGAATGCGTTTTACTTTTCTGTTCAATATATTGATATCTATACGTGTTTTGATCTTCAAAAAGATTTGTGTACCCCTACAAACTTATTTTACCAGCAGAAATATTGTTCCTTAATTTTAAACTGAATTTTCTCAAAATCTCCATGGCAACGGTAAGTTTACAAATTTGTCCATAACTTTGGAACTAATAAAGATATTGACTTCAAATAAAGTGCAAACTGTTCGGAAAATAAGGGAAATCAATTAATAGTCATCAATAATGCAATTTTTTTATCTGGAAAAATGTGAAAGTTTTTTTCCATGCACCCACACAAATGGAAAAGAAAGAAATAAGAAGCTCTTAAATTTAGCCGGATGTCACCTGATCTAGATAATAGTTGTCTGGAACTGTTCGTTTTTGAGGTAATCCAGGAACACAAAAATGCCACTAACCGACATATGGTGAGAGATCCCATTATTAATGAGCAAGCTCTAAACTAATAAAATGATTGCATGCAGTCTCGTTTTTCCTGTAGCCGTCATGAATGCAGATAGACTCGATGACGGAGTCAACACGATCGATATCATATGCAAATTATAATATGGATATTGATGCAATTATCCGACATCTGTAATATCATTTCAAATGTTTTTTAGAAATGGCATTCACAGTTGAGACTCTCCAGTATCATGGAAATGTATTTCTATAGACCCCATATCATCCCAATAAAATGTCCAGGATGTAAAAGTGCTTACTATAGTGCGTTCACAAATATATGAACAAGGTTTTTCTAAATAGCTCAATTCCTACTCAAACGATTGTTTCAGAATTTTGCATGGGTTGCTGAATCCATTTGAAGGAGTTAAGTGAAGAACCAGCTAAGTCACTTTTTCTGAAAATCTAGGTTATTCACCCTTCTTATACTTTGGGACCTGTAGAATTTTCTGGTCTAAATAACCGATACATGAACTGGTTAGATTTTACAGTATGAGCATTTTTAAAAACAGCGGTCAAGTGAAGAACGGGCTAAGTCAACATGGAACAAACCAACAATTAAATAGGCAATCTCACAACATGTTTAACATTGTTACTTCCCTTGAAAAAAGCAGAAAGGGGATGTTGCTATGGATTTTATTTTTTGATACATCGTATGTTCCACCTGTTAAATAACCGATATTATGTTGCGAGTGACATAAAATTCAATTTAAAAGATATAAGCTTGAGTATTCAAAATTAGGGTTATAGAAATAAATTTCCATCAAACTGGAGAGTCTCAATTGTAAATGCCATTTATAAAAGCCTTTGAAATGATATTACAAATGTCAGATAATTGCATCAATATCCATATTCTATGATATCAATAAGAATATCAATATCAATAACAATAACAATATGTTTATTGAGCTCAGACAACTATCTGTTGTAAATGAGCAAAATAACAAGATTGTCAACAAGCAATTCACATTCTGCCCTCTCTCTCTCTCTCTCTCTCTCTCTCTCTCTCTCTCTCTCTCTCTCTCNTCTCTCTCTCTCTCTCTCTCTCTCTCTCTCTCTCTCTCAACTTCACACTCACATTAATGAACTTTGAGATTACACTATTTACACATCGATCGTGTTGATCGACAACAAGTCTTTCTACATTCATGACGTCTACAGAAAAACGAGACTGCATGCTATCATTTTATTAGTTTAGAGCTTGCTCATTATTAAAGGGATCTCTTACCATCGTAAAAATTATACTGCATATTGAATGCTGCCAAGAGTACACTCACCAATGCATTATTGTAATTTTATAATGATAAGAGATCACATCGTTAAAGCACATGCTTTATGAAGGACCTTTCACAGGAAAAGTGCCTAGATGTGGGCATAAATGGTCACTGAGCAGGGAGGTCAACGGTGGCTGGCAGGACAGCTGTGCAAGTTTTCATATCAAAGTGAAGATCTGAGCAAGGATAGTAAGTTGTGCAAATAGCCTCAAGTCTTGAAGAAACTGGTGGCTAGAAAATGTAACTTGATGGTGCTGAGAGGCAACGTATCTACTTCGAACGGATAATATTAAGTGACAGTAACTTTATGAAGAAATAACTGTGTGTCAAAAGTAATAGATGACTAGTCTCAGATGCATGCTTTGAAAACCAGTCTGTTCTCAGATCGAAAACTCAGTTTAAAATGATGAAGTTATAAACGGATGTAACTGCTGTAACCATTGTTTACATCTTGAGGAAATTACTCAGTAAAGGACATGACTGTATGAAAAAGTAAATGGAAGATAACTCATGCAATTCATTTCTAGGAGTCTTTTCTTAGTTATTTCCCTTGATTGAAAAGAAATGGATAAAGTTAACAGTTGAATGCCTTGAGGCTTTGGAAAGTTTACAGTTGAATGCCTTGAGATCTTTAACACCTATTGTTTTTTCTTTTTTTTTGGCCCTATTAACATTTTGCGTTATTCTAAATATACCACTGTGATTTGGGGAAATTTCTTCCGTGGAGGTTATAGTACTTCTTTTGCCCGATCTTTTAACAGGAAGACAAAGGGGGGTCAACGCCCAAAATTTTTCACAAATGTCTTTTGAAAAAGTTCACCTTAAATTCTGATTTGGTTCCCAATTTTTCATTTGGCTGGTTTTGACCGCGTGTTAATACATAGACCTACACATTTTATTTTTGTATCTAGAAGGCTCAAATTGTACCTGAAACTTGAAATTGGATGCTTTATTTAGATCACAGGTCATTTTACATATTTCTACACCCTAACACTGGCTGGCAGGGCCCCAAAAAAGGGGGATTTTATAAATTAGCGGATTAATTGGGTTGTACACAATGAGTGATTTGCCCTTCTAACAGGTGTCACAAACCTTGAGGATCTGGAAAGTTTACAGTTAAATGCCTCAAGGATCTGAAAATTTTACAATTGAATGCACTGAGGTTAGAAATGTAGCTGTATGAAAGAATTTAAAACTAAAATCTGAGTTATCTGTCAGCATGAAAATTGTGAAAAGGTATGGAATTGTTCAAATAGCCACTTCAGACGAGATGCATTTAATTCAGTATCGCCATTCAAACAATAGTGTAATGTATTCAAAAGAAATATGTATTGAGACACAGTTATTATTTGTTCCATTCATAATAGACTACTAAAAACATAGCATTGCGATATTGTGTTTCAATAAGCGTCATTTATGAAGAAAGCTACGTCGTACAAGAATAGGGACGATGTTTTATTCAAAATAAATAGATAAACATTTTATCTCACATCTGCTATGACACTTCACAGAGTGAACTGCCATTGCTATACAAATGCATTTATAAAGATCCTATCAGAGTTGGCCAATTCAAGAAAACTGTCATTTCCGTTCAAGTTCAGTTCACTGGGAAAAAGCCCTAAGATCAAGTTTAGTTCCGTAGCTGAATAGTTTTCAGATTATATCGGTTCTCCTTGATTTTAGAAATCGGCATTTACCTCTGGTTAACGGGGTAGATGTAAACTGATCCGAAGGTTAGGTAGAAAATTAAAGTTCAGGTCAAGCACCCAAAATAGCTACAGTTCAGATCTAAATCAGTTCGTCCAAAATACAAGTGTATCTCTTAAGCTCAGAGCAAGTTCAGCTGAACTGAAATTAAATTCACAAACTGCGCTCACATTATCTCCGTTCTGCTCAACCCTGGATGCTATCTCATGCCAACACCGGGGGGGGNGGGGGGGGGGGGTCAGAGTTGTGAATCTTGTATTGTTTTGAAGTGTGGATTGATACGGGTCCCCCGCTAAGTCGGTTCAAAGTATATTTTATTGACTTGCTCTTTTGAAGTTGAAGGAGTCCAATTCTAAAAAGGCTCTTTGAGCCGTTTAATAAAAATATCTCCTCAAACCACAGGAACGTCCCGAGATGGCCAAGCCACTGTGTTCAAATTATATACTCTTTACACTGAGGGTCCTTCATTTAGATTTTTCACGTATTTTAATTTAGATGGAAACGGGTTTAACATTTGGCCTTCTTTTGCAAATCACAAGCCTGCACAAAATATAAAATCCGTTGAAACCATTGAGAAACACTGCCTGCAATAATTTTTTTTTTTAAAAGATTAAAGGCTGAATTTCACTACTTTTACCGGCTGGTTTCATGTTATGCGACTATTGCTACTGGATCTGCCACAAGACTCTGATAGTTCATTATCTTTTAGGGGCCTTCTAGGCTCTTACAACCTCAAGGCGCCATTACTAAAATGAAGAATAAATGGGATATCTCTTGTGGGCTTTTTTGTCTGAACATTTTAACGTTTTGTGGGAATGGTCGCTTTTTGGGGTTAACTTCGTTTTAAGAGGTACATTTAACGTTTTTTTTCTTCATGATAAACTAAGAAACGTCTGTGACCGTGTCTCAATATTTCATAATAAATTTTTATGTACATTTTACATATTTCACTCTATGCCCATAATAACTTTTAATATCAACAGCATAATTACCTATTTCATAACAAAATTCACACTAAAATTCAACCCTAAGGTCCTTAGAAATATTATTCCTATCATGACAATTCTAGCATCCACATCTGCCGGAGAAATACAAATCAACCCTTAGAAATTAATATGCCTAAAGAGTAATAAATGCGACCACCGGCTTGCGACGGTAATTTGCGTAAAAGTATTCTGTTCTTTATCTTTGTTAATTTAACCCTCTAATGCCCACTGTGCAGTATATGGCACATGAGCTTGGTGTTTACATAACAAGTGATATGTGGAAATGATTCCTCAAAGAACTAGCGTATAATACTACATATTACTACATAACAATAAACCGTCTAGACAATATTATATGATTTACAGTGAGTTGAAGAGATCTAAAACATTTACTTAAAATATCTAAAAGAACCAGCTTTGTGACCATATAGACATTTTTTTTTCTACTGGGACTTAGAGGGTTAAAGACATATTACTGTTTTACTGGCATCACTTTGAAATTTTAGAAAATTGTTTATGATATCCCAGAAAATATTTATGCACAAGCACAAGCCTCTGCATATAATAGTATTTTCATAATTGGTTATTAGATTAACAACCGCAGAAAAAGGCGGCCAGAAGGCCTTTTCGCCCAGAATGTGATCTGAATGTTACTGTTTTCTTTTGTATCTGAAGATAATAGTTTCAGGTACCTATCGTAAGACCAGATCACTTATTCTGTACAAGCCATTTAATCAGCTAATACATATAGGCCTAACTCCCCCCCCCTCCCCCTCCATTTTGGGGGGCCCTGCCAGCCAGTGTCAGGGTATAGAAAAGTGTCAAAAGATCTGCATGTGATATAGATTAGGCATCCAATTTTAAAGTTTCAGGTACAATTTGAGCCTTATACATATGAAAATAAAGAGTGTAATAGTACCTATGTATTAGCACGCCGAAAAATATTCCGAAATCACAGTAGCCTTTCTGACGTCTTATGACATATGGGGCCATACAAGGTTAGACACGCGCAAATATTTTTACTATATCCTATACTACTAACGACTTTCTGCTCTCAGCTCACTCCTAATTTTCGTTGGCCATTCCCACTCACAAATATTTCAGATGAGCATCACAGACACACAAGGGACTGTGTTTGAACTGGGGTTGACAAGTAAACTTTTGGATCACCGGCTATAGTTTGAACCCACCCCCATGAAAACCCAGTTGGGACCTCACACTACATCAAGGGAGGCAGAGTTACCTATTTGCATGCCCTATCTCTTCCTGACCTCTGACCCCAAATAGTGCAGCTGTAATTTAATCTATACTGGTCATGAAAGCAACAAATGCCTTAGGACAGGCAAAAGCTCTGTGTACTGGGCTCCTGGCCGCAAGGAAAAAAATATTTCAAAATTTATTCTACAGGACAAGCAGTTCAACCCAGTCCATCTGACCTCATTTGCGCGTGCGTAACCTACAAGTTTTATATGGCCTTTTCCTCATAAGACGATAGATCTGTAGAATAACATATTTTGAGCCTAGGGTCGAAAGAGGAAAACAACAATAGGTACTCGTAACAGTAATCTAATGATCCATTACCATATCAGCATTCAGACTAAGTACACTACTTCTGTTTGTATTGCCAGCTGATGAAAGAAGAGCCCATCTGGTGAGAGGTGGTAAACCAGTTAATGCGAAGTTTATTCATTTATGACAAAGACATCTTATCTCATCTTATAAAACATCAAACGTGAAGAGCAAAGGACGCCCTTATCTTGGAAGTTGGGACAGAAAAATCAATACTGCAGAACTGACTAATCATAAAAAAGATATGCGTAAAATATATTAAGACCGTATAAAAGTCACTGAATTTATGATCGTATCAGCTCAGCTCATGCATTATTCTGTTTGTTCACTTACCGACAACAACACAATGATCTCAGTCTTGTGCTGCTGATGGGGTGCAAAAACAGACATAGGCCTATTGATAATAACGTTATTATAATAATAATAATGATGTTTATAAATGTCGTATCCAAGCTGATGCCCGCTCACGCGACTTTACACTATTATTACCCCCAGCGGACCTGATCACTCTAGGACTTTCTCAGCTCCCTGGGGAGCATACAGTGCCTCTGCCATTTACAGGCGCTGTTCACTAGCATTCTGAAAAATATCTTCCACTGCCTATAGCCAGGTACCCATTATACAGACGGGTGGACTGAGGAAAATGTGAATGAAATGCAAGTGTTATATAGGGAAATTATTTAGGCGTGTGTAACCTTATAAACGCTTCAATCCACTTACAAGCCTTACTTTCGTGTTTCTTTTGATGAGTGTGCATTCCACCATGTAGAAAGAAGAAAGAGAACGAGCAGGAGTGAGTTTGTCTCAGTATGTGACCAATATCTATATTTCCACTGTAATGTAATGAGGATCCTCCAGCTGGACGACGTTAGGGTTCTCAACTTCTTAAGCCACATAGTCCAATAGTTTATAAGGTCATCCTTATCAGATTACACTGGGCTTGAGAACTACAGTAGAGGAGGTCTGTGCAAAATACCCTTAAAGAGGTTTTGACATCCCAGTTCAACACCTTGTCCAAGATGGTATTAGGATACAACACCAAGACTGGTTTGACATCCAGTTCCCACAAGTATTAGGAATTTAAAAGGATTTAAACCAAATCTAAGCTCCACAACATTGAACACATCAAAAGTTTACAAGGATTCTAAGGAGGTACAAACTAAGTAGAAGAAGTTTCAAACTAATTTAGTAGGTAGAATGCGATAAAAAATACGAATAAAATACAGTCGAGTCCACATGTATCGAGTTGCAAGAGTTGATCTTTTGAGTCCATGTTTTCGTGGGGCCAGACACATTGTTTATGTTTTCACATTAGAAAAAAATAAAAACAAAAACCAACTGGTAATGTCGATACTGAGTCAAGGGGGGTGGGGGGGGGGCGCCTCTTGGGTTGCAGGAGCCAAAATTGTAAAAGCCTCTTTGAGCCATTTAATAAAAATGACTCCTCGACCCACAGGTACGCTCCGAGATGGCCAAGACTAGACTGCAGGTCTGGTGCCACCACTGTGCTCAGATTATATTCTGTTTACAGTGGGCGTCTTTCATTTAGATTTTTCATAAGTTAAAATTACATGAAAAGGGGTTACAAATCTGGCCCTCTTTTGCAGATCACAGGCCCGCACAAATGAAATCCGCTGATGCCATTTCATTTAGTAATGATTACCGTCACTGTTATCATCACCATCTTTATCATTAATTTATCATCACCATCATTGACACAATTTCGACTGCGTGTAGGGCAAAACCAACATTCACTGGGCCGATCTCATCCAATCAAATACTTTGTTTATTCTATTTTGAAAATGAGGGTCACGGAGTTGGGATGTGAGACTGATGAGGAATGTTTGTATTTTTAATGAAGACCTGAACGGTTAATAGAGGTAAGTATCTGTTGTTAAATCATGATTATTATGGAATTGTGTCGTTTTTGTTAGTAGGTCATGTTATTAGTGGTCTTTTAGCTCCAAATGCATATATTGGCCTATTTGATATCCACTTTCGTTAAGAAGCCATTGACACCACCGTTAGTACCATTATATTGTCAACCGGTACCATTGTAATTTGTATTTATCATTATATGTATTACTGTTTTCATACTCACCAGTCATCCAGCTCATCATTCACATCTATCACAGTCATGACTTCCATGCTGATGTAAATATGTACATCTCGAGATGTATCGAAGTGGAAATAAGTATGTGTATATGTGTTCCCGTGTGTGTGAGTGTATGGGTGTGTATGTGTATAGATATGTGTGTATGTGTGCATGTGTTTTTGTGTGTGTATGCAAACGTGTGTGTATGTGTGTGTAGATCTATGTGTTTGTGTATGTTTGGTTGTGTGTTTGTGTGTGTGTATGTGTGTGTGTGTGTGTGTGTGTGTGTGTGTGTGTGTGTGTGTGTGTGTGTGTGTGAGAGAGAGAGAGAGAGAGAGAGAGAGAGAACAGAGAGAGAGAGAGAGAGAGAGAAAAGAGAGAAATTTGTTCCAGACATGGCCATATTACCTGTGAGCAAAGTCCTAGTAAAGTATTTTGGCAGTGCCACCATCCTAACAGTATATGACCAATCGAAATATTTTTCAAATTATATTAAAAGTCTCTCTCTCTCTCTCTCTCTCTCTCTCTCTCTCTATCTATCTATCTATCTATCTATCTATCTATCTATCTATCTATCTATCTATCTATCTCTTACCAATGTGAAATAAACGTTTTGATAATTGGAAGTCTGGGAAACGTTCATAAAAGATTTATTACAGGGCTTAAAAAACTCAATATTAACAACTCTGAATGTAAGTTCACATCGAAATATTGCAGCACGAGTTCAATACTTGGATCCTATAAAATATGGAAAGAAAGATGTAGATGTTATAATAGAATGTATTCGTGATATTAGAGCCGAGCAGATTTCCAGTTTTGTCCATCTCTCCCATGTAAGATATGCAGTTAAGTTTCCACCATGGTATTATTTCCAGTAGGTCATAATGTTGGAATATTATGCCTGTACAATATGAATTGCATTTACGGAAATAAAGAATTTATACCTATCTATCTATCTCTATCTCTGTATCTCTCTCTCTCTCTCTCTCTCTCTCTCTCTCTCTCTCTCTCTCTCTCTCTCTCTCTCTCTCTCTCTCTCTCTCTCTTTCTCTTGCTCTCTCTTTCTCTCTTCTTCTTCTCTCTCTCACTCTCTCTCTTTCGCACACACTCTCTTCCCTGTCACCTCAATCATAATTTTATTAAGCCCATCTCCGTCTTTTCTTGTTTCTTTATCAACTGTCATGTCAAGAACACTGCAACAACAAGGCACACTATAAAAACAGAGTAAGTATTGATTATTGTTTCTTCCCACAAATCCAAGTTTATTCTGATTATTAATAAAGCTAAGGAGACGCGTTCAAACAACTCTTATGCATCTCATTACAAAGCTACCTACACCCATAAGATATGGTAAGCGACTTATTTTCATCGATGCCGAGTTGCGTGCTGACCTCAGTTTTTCAATTCATCAACCAGAAAGGAGATGCAGGTGAAATGTATCGAAATATACTGAAATCATTAAGAATGTATGTAAATTTGTAAAATGTTTGCTGAATGGCGTGAATCTGTAGAGTTATGAGATTTTTTTTTATACATTTTACCACCATTAATATTACCCTTCATATGTTAGATAAGCATAAATATTTCATTTCAATATGTTAGTAAGTTGTTGCCCTCAATGATCACCATTTTCAAAAGTATTTTTCTTTTTGTTTGCATAGCTCTAGTGCAGAATTCTGTAAGACTTAATAAACAGAATTGAATTGAATTGAATTGAATTGAATTGATTTGAATTGAATTGACAGTGGTGTTTGAGTCCAGGATAGATGAGCAGCACGCGTACAAACTGCCAGGAACTCAAACTAAGAAGAACAGGAATAACTGCTAGATGCTAATGGGCGTGGAAATATGGGCAAGAGGTGTGGTAAGCACCTCAGTCCTTAACCTACTCAAGTTACTCGGACTCAGAATACGAGGACGAGCGTGATCACGTACTTTGCAGGATCTGGCAGAGACTATGGAAGAGAGCTCGGCATGAATATGAACCAAACGCAGTTAACAATGGAATGTTCCACAGTTTAAATATACCTAAAATGCTATTTCATTATGGTTTCACGATGGCAGAGAGGATGTGAAGCAAGGTAATAAGAAACTGGAGGTTGCGGGTTCAAATCCCTCTCGAAGCGGAAAAAAAAAATCAACAAGACACTTGGGAGTCATGAAGCCAAGCCCCTTTAAAGTGTTAAGAAGTCAAAGGCCGAAACACTTGTTAGAAAGGGGTATCTTTCTCTGAAGATCTTCTGTTGCTTCGCTCTCCGAGTAAGAGAGTTTCCTATCTCTTATTTAGGAAGGCTGTATATATTGAAAAACGGATCCTCTTGTCCTCACCTTAGTGTAACCGCTAGTTCTTTTTTTTTTAATTTTCTGGAAAAAAAATATTAATTAAATGATCAGATTAAATGCCGTGCTCTGTTGAGGTTGGTTTTTGTTTTTTTTTGTCCTAGGTCTATATCCCAGTTTCGAATTTCAGGCATGCAACCCCAGTGCAAGAGTTGATGTTTTTTAACCAACTGGTCCAGAAGAAAAAAAATTAAAAAGTAAGCGTTTTAAATGCAAGACTTACGTATAATGGCTTAAAAAACGTTCTGAAAGACTTAAGGATTAAGTCCCAAGCTACATTATGTACTGTCGGATCAAGTCCCCCAGCCAGGATCCAGCCATTTTTTCTTCGAATATCTTATTGAACATCTCATTCTGTGCGACAGTGAAATAGTCCTTCCAGTCTCCCACACGACCATTTCTAACATGAATACTGTAATTTAGATCTTTTATCACTTGGCACATGATGTCCTTTCTTCCTTCGCAAAGCTCCTTCTTCATGCTGGCTATCTCAGTCACGGCCGCGATCTGCGAAGCCAAGGTATCTGGTTTGTTTAGGAAGGAGCACAGCTCTTTAATCTTCTTCACCGGGTTTCTCTTCATTTCTTCGAAAACGTGGATGTAGACGGGACATTCAGGGTGTTTCTTCATAAATTTCTCAGTGGCCAATACATGGTCAAACCACGTACCGAAGGGATAGTCTCCCGATAGTTGCAGCTGGAGAAATTCGTCCCAAGTCCCCACAAAACCGCCCCTCTCTTTCTGGACGGAGACTGAAATTATGTACAAAGAGACAATGACATCCTTTGGATTCCTCAGTACGTAAATCAGTTTGGCCCGTCTCTTAACCGCGTTTTCAGGTATAAGGTGTATGTGGTAGTGGGATACGAGAATTCGCGGCGATGACATCTTAGCCAGTTCTGCATGTGCGTCGTCTCTCTGACTTTCCAGCAGAAAGCCGTAGAATTGCCCATCGGTAAAACTCGTGGTTTGGTGTACCACCATGTTGACCACCTCAAAAGCCCAGTGGTTCCCTGATCTAGGAAACCCAATTGTGATGACGTCATCGTGGCGAACTTCAAACTGACGCACAAGCTCCAGCTGTTTAATGACGTCAGGAGCGTTGGGATAGACAAAGAAGTTGATACCGTCCACCCACTGATATCTCTCGGGTGACGATAGCAGTGCTCTTCTCTCTTTGGACAACGCCATCACGCAGTCTTTCCTGTTAATACAGGAGGAGAGAAAGAGGGACGGTGAGAGGAGATTTTGAAATTTGTTTGTTTCGGCTTTTGTGTTCCTTGATTATATGCATGATAATCAGACGGCATATAAGGATACCAGCTTGGTCAGGGTATCATCATAATCATTACATAATCAAAGCTACTCTGTTCTCTTCTCTATCTTTGTTTCAAGGCGTGGAAATGATAAAACTGTCACCTTAACTTTAGTGCATATGCCTGGATTTTAAAGAGATGTTGTAGGTACCTTGGGAAAGTATTTCAATCACCTTTTCGTCAGTCCATAGATCTGTAAAATGGGTACCTGGCTATATGCAGTGAAAGATATTATCAGAATGCTAGTGATCAGCGCCTGTATATGGCAACGGCACTGTTAACTCACTAGTGGCCGTATGCATAATCCATACGTTAATTAACGTAATGCATTAACCACAGTGAACACTACTAATGTTTTGGAAGTTTTCCGTGGTTACCGCAGTGCGTTAATTAACATACGGATTATGCATACGGCCACAGGACATTGAGAAAGTTCTAGAGTGACGTCGCCTGCTAGGGCCGAATGCGAGACTTCTAAATCGCATTATTATCATTATTATTACTAGTAAGTTCCTCCTTCCTGTTCTAACGGGACTGTGGTAAAATTACAGGTAGAATTCATGCGAATAAACAAAATTTCTAAATCTCTAAGAGAGTGATGAGGTCTTTTCCGTTCCAAAAGTTCAACCACTGTCAAAGAAACAATGTTCAATTTCTTCTTCTCACACTTTCCCAATAAGTTCCGGTTCGCACGACGCTGGGAGCAGCTCAGTGCCGTTGAAAAGTCACATCAAGGCGAGAAATCATTACAAATTAAATTATTGTCACTTCCTGTAAATTCATTCATTGAATTCATGTTGCATTTTGTTTTTAATTTTTGTGTCTAAACCGTGATCCAGTCACTCGCCAAACACCCAAAACGCACAACTACAAATAATGACAATGTCTCTTGTGAAGTTTTGATTGTATTCCACAGCTTCATTACGGCGTTCTTGATGTCACAAATTTTAGCTTTTGTTGTTTTTTCTTTATATATAGATTATCATTATCGCGGCTAGGACTGACTCATGCGCGTTTTCTTGCACTTTTCTTACTCTATCCCAAATCTTAAACCAAACGCTGGATAGAGGAGTCCTTGAACATTGTAGGGTTTGTTTTTATTGATTTCTTCCAAGGTGCTTTCTCTTCTATGTCCTATTTCAACAAAGCGAGTTTTTCAATTTAACTGTAAACAGACCACAAAATTGGTATATGAGCCAATAACTGGCTATACATTGGCAATGAGATAGCACAAGCTATAGCCTGTTATTCGCCCATCTACCAATTTTGTGATCTGTATACAGTTAAACAAACTTGTTAAACTTGTTAGGAATAGGCCATAAAAGAAAAGGCACCCTGGAAGGAAGCAATAGAAAGCAAAACATGGATGTTCAGGGACGTTCCTTCCCCAGTATTTGGTTTAAGATAAAGATCCACGGACAGTTATACACTTCATACACAATTTTAGTTCCTTTCGCTCCTCCTCTCCTTCATCGCACACATTGAGTAACACATCACCCTGACTGGTTCGCTTCCTATTCTCACTGTAATTTGTAGAATAGTTTCTGTATAATTATTATAACAAAGAGTGGCATAACTTCTCAGGAATCAGGTTCACCTTGACATATACTGTATAGACTATTTATTGTAGTTAAAGAGTTATACGGGTTATTTTTCATATCACGCTAATTCTGCTTCTAACCCTGATCAAAGTACATCTCGGAAGAATGCCAGTATCTGGCAATTTATTTAGCAATGGTAGACTATTTATAAAGAAAATTCTCCATTTGTCATGCTTATTCCGTATTTGCCAAAGTCAAGTTTTGAGGTTTTGAAAACTTTAGCGCTCTTAACCTGTTGCTGTTGCTCAAAGCAAAACAATGAGGTATAGAAACACTTCAAATCAACAGAAGATGACTTAGGCGAATGTGAAATAAGAGTGACATATTGGTTTTCAATTGAAGAACGTTTTTTCCAAAACTCTATATGTAGTCTCCGAATATTTTTGTAATAAAGGGAAATAACAATAAAGTGACTGCTCTTTACACATATATTTTTATTTACTGTTAAATGACGTAAACGTTGAAGGAATGTAGATTTCGAGCTCAACTCAGTTTTAAATGACTTAACATAGAAATGCATGTTTGAATACATACACCACCAACTTCTTAATTTTCAACGAAAGTACCATCACTGGGTCATGGAAAAACGCTCTTCAGTTCTTAAATATGTGCTCTCCGTAATAGTTTTAATCCACCATGTTACACGTCTTACCCACGAGTTTCTTGTGATGAACTTGACTTCCACAGCACAGAAAGAGGGAAAATGTGAACAGGCCTGAGTTATTCTCAACGCTATAAGTATAATGGCCGTATGCATAATCCTTGCGTTAGTTAACGCACTGAGGTAGCCCACGGAAAACTCCTAGTGCAAGGGTTCTCAGCTTCTTAAGCTAAATAGTCCCATTGTATTTTAAGAGTCATCCTTACTCAGATTACTCTGAGGCTGAGAGCTGCTGTAGTGGAGGTCTGTGCAAATTCTCCATACAGAGGTTTTGACATCTACATTCAACACTTTGCTCAAAATGCAACACCAATATATTTGGAAAGACTGGTTTTGACATCCAATTCCCACAAGTATTAGGATTTTAAAAGGGTTTAAATCAAATCTTATATCCACAACGTTGTTCACATCAAAAGTTTATATCGATTCTGACAAAGTACTGGGTAGAAGAAATTTCAGGATGATTTAGTGTGCAGAGTGCGATAAAAGATACGAATGAAATACAGTCGACTCCACATGTATCGATGTTGCGCAAGTCGATCTCTTGACTCGATGGTTTTGTTGTTTTTTTTTAGTAGCGCCAGACCGGCTGTAATTTATGTTTTCCTGTGCAAACAAAAAAAAAAGAGCTGGTTAAGTCGATATCGAGTGAAGTGATGAGGCTGCTGAGTCGATATAATTTTCTAGCCCCAAAGGTACTAAGAGCTTTGTGAAACAAATCGATTAAGTCGATGTTTTATTCGTGAACTTCTCGATATCGCTCACTCGCTGTACACGTCGATCTCTAATTATTAGATTCTTGGGTAACACCATTAGAAACACCGCTCGCAGAGACTGTGGCCAGATGCACAATCCATACGTTAACTAACGTACTACGTTAACTGCAGTGAACACTTTTAATATTTTGGAAGCTTCCAGTGGCTACCGCAATGCGTTAACTAGCGTAAAGATTATGTATACGAAAAGTATAATCATGATAAAGTGCTGGTTGCGTCACATGCATGCACTTGAGAGAAAGTCAGTTTTTCAGTTTGTGTTCTAGCTACGAACCGATAGGCTTAACGACAATTATGTCTCCGCACAGAAGGCCACAACGAAATCGAAGCAGATGACCCAAACTTTAGGTTTAGTTTACAAAGTTAGGAGGGAATGCAAACTAATTCGCGGGCAAGTTCGCAAATCTAGGTCCCATCATCCATAATCTGTCCAAAGGAGAGATTTTTTTACTGTCTCCGGAAGGCATATGATCAAACCCTATTTTTTATCTAATTAGAAGTTTGTAACCTAAAACCCCACTTTGGGGGCCCTGCCAGCCAATGTCCGGGTGTAGAAATATGTAAAAGACGTGTGATCTTGACAAAGCATCCAATTTTACCATTTCAGGTACAATCTGAGCCCTATAAGTCTAAAAATAAATTGTGTTAGACCTATGTCTATGTCTATATCTGTAACTATGTCTGTGTATATGTCTATGTCTATGTCTATGTCTATGTCTATGTCTATGTCTATGTCTATGTATGTAGGCCTAAGCAAGCGGTAAGAACCAACCCAATGAAAAATTGAGGTCAAGTCAGAAGGAGAGGTGTCTATTTTCGAAACAGATTTGTGAAAAACTTTGGGTGTTGACCTTCCTTTCTCTTCCCCTTGAAAGTTTGGGAATGGAAGCACTCTAACCTTCATGGGGGAGAAAAAATCTGATATCACAATAGAATTTGTAAAACAACATGCTTCATTTGTAGGGTCAAAAGATGAAAAAACAATTGGTGTCACTACCCTTAATATGAACTCATATTATTTTTTGGTTACTCATTGCAGCGTGGCTGAACGGTTATGGCATTTGGCCCAAGATCTAAAGGTCGTAAGTTCGATTCCATACTACGGTCATATTGTAAGTGCCCTGGGGAAAGCAATTCCTTCTCATTTTCCTCAGTCCACCCGTTCGTAAAATGGGTACCTGGCTATGGGCAGTGGAAGATATTGTCAGAATGCTAGCAATCAGCGCCTTAAATGGCAGCGGACTGTATGCTCCCCGGGGAGCTGAGAAAGTTCTAGATTGATCAGGCCTGCTGAGGTAATAATAGTGGTCGCGTGAGCGGGCAATAGCCTGGATACAAGACTTATAAGTCGCATTATTATTATTATTATTATTATTATTATTATTATTATTATGATTAATCTTACACATAAAGTCTAATTTATTCCTATTGTGTCACCCCATAACCAGCACAAGACTGAGACCGTTGTACCGTCGGTTAGTGAGCACATGGTCGTTTGCAGGAGCTGAGCAGATACGATCATACATTCAATGAACGTACTGTGCGATCTAAGGTTTTTGGGGAGTTGGGGGAATGGGGAGACAGTATGATTATCTAATACATGATCAGGCAATTCTGCATTATTGATTTTTTTCTGTACCAACTTCAAAGGCCAAGGCGCTTCCAGCTTGTTATCTTTGGGAATACACTGGTTTACCACCTCTCATTATTCTATGAGGTCCTCTGACCTTACTAGTTTTTTCTGTACCAGCTTCAAAGGTCAAGGCGCTTCCAGCTTGTTATCTTTGGGGATACGCTGGTTTACCACCTCTCATTATTCTATAAGGTCCTCTGACCTTACTTTGTTGAGAATACAGACAAAAAGAAAGTGCTTAAAGTAGAGAGAAAAATGATAATAGGTAACACTCGAACTACACTCTGGGCGAGAAGATCTTCGGACAGTTTTCTGCTATTTGGCTTTGGTAATCTAAGAACTAATTATGAAAATACTATTAAGTGCAGAGGCATGTGTTTGCACATATGTATTTTCTAGAATACTAGTCAAAGCATCCCAAACTACATCTGCAACATTTGCAATGCTCCTCTTTCATTCTGTTCACTCTGATAATCGACTCTGCGTCGTAGATGATCTCGACCGGGCATCTTGAAGAATGTTATCAAATCTCAGTTTCATATTTGGGGACCGGAAGTGAATATTTTACGGCGGACCGCAAAAACCAATGGCGGATACGCAACAAAAACGCCGAACTCGGAGCCATACTCTACGTAACAAAGGAAAATATGCAGTTAAAAAATAAAATAATTACGAACTGTTTGAACCCTCGAAAATAACAAAAGAAACACCTTCAGAGCAAAAGAAAGGTGTACACAAACTTTTAGCTCGATTGGTGCACAAAGAGTCGAGTTATGGCTCCTACAAATTTCGCGAGTTTTTTTTTTTTTTTTTTTTTTTNGGGGGGGGGGGGTTAATAATATAAGATCATAAACAAGCTTCTAGACTTTCAAAATGATGCCTGTTAAACAGTCATATCAGGAATGTCTTCAGATTAACAAAGACGTAAGTTACCGTCGCCAACCGGTGATCCTATTTATTGCTCTTTACGCATACTAATTTCAAAAGATTTGCAGTTCTCCGGGATTTGTGGGTCCTAAAGTTGGCATAATAGGATTAAGTACTTCTGGAGACCTTGGCATTGAATTTCGTTGCACGGAATTATGAAATCGATAATTATGCTGTTGATATTAAAAGTTACAATGGACAGAGAGTGAAATGCGTGAAATGTATCTGAAATATTATTATGAAATATTGTGACAAGGTCACACACAGGAGTTTTTTTAGTTTATAACGAAGAAAACGTTACATGTACCCCTTGAAACGAAGTTGACCAAATGAGCGACTATTCGCACAAAATGATTGAATGTTTTCAGATAAAATAACCCGTTACAGATATCCCATAATTTATTCCTCATTTTAATAATGACGCCTTTAAAGCGAACATCAAACAGACTGCATTCTGAACCGACGTGGCGGGGATCAGTATTAATCTACAATTCAAAACAATATACTATTAACCACTCAGACCCCCTGCGTCGGCATAGTTCGCGGCCCGACGGTCTGTAACCAATACAGACGGTTCCACGGAACCACTAGAAAGATGTTGCAAAAGCAGTTCGCGCCCGAACGTCATGTGTACCGTAACAGCATGTAAGGGAGCCTACTGGGTGTATAAAGAGAAGACAATCCAGACAATCCAGACCGATGCTGAGCTGACATGTGTGTGCTCCTAAACTACCCCATGCTTTCAGTATAGAGTATACACATAGTTTTGATAAAGTGAGAATGTATGTACAGTGAGAAAAGGAATTCTTGTTACCCTGTTGGGAAATAGATGAACGGTTCCGTACATACATATCACAGTCATACTGCAAGCGCATAAAACAGTAAACATCATAAAGTCATTGCTAGTTTCACACTGTTTCCTCCAGCTCCAAGGCTGTTCATTTTGAAGACTTCTGAACTTCTGATGTTATCAGTGACTATTATCTCATCATCTACAACTTTTCATTTTGTTGCTGAGTATGAATCAAATGTTTGCATTCATTCATTTTCACTCCTCTCTTGTCTTGCTTTTCCGTATATTTTCTATTATTCCATCTTCTGTTACTCCTAGTCCTAGTTTGGTTCTTTTTCATTCTCTCTTTATTTTACCCATTCTACTGACTCCCCTCCCCATTCGGTCCCCTACTAACAACACATGGCATGTCCATTCGCCTCTTTGATCCTGATGATCAGCTTCTAGCATTAGTGGCATAGTGCCTACAAAAGATTTCACGAGTATTCAACAAACTATTCCCGTGGTCATCTCTGGCCGACAAGGGTGTCGAAAACAAATTTAGCGACAGTGGGTCAAGACTGTGTCACTGGGATATCAAAGCCTGTGGAAAGCCCTAAAAGTGTTTGTCAATTTATGACTTCTTATGCAACTAGCACCGCCCCTAAACGCAGACAATAATGCTCGAGATGATGCTTGACTGCCAATCAAACTCGGTCGTGCTGAAAAGCACTTTAAATCTGACTCATATAATATATGTTCTGATTTGAGCTCAGGAGCTGTCAGTCGGAGCGAAGAATGACTTTGTAATATGAGTATTATTTACCAGTGAGAATACAACAGGCACAACAGTGTTGAAATGTTGAAGCTACATGTTGAAACTG
>JAWQUT010000339.1:29258-64031 GCA_033807755.1 Ellobium chinense
TTCTCTTGATGGCATACCCTATGCTACTTTGATAGCTCCCATGAACCTACAGTTCAACCCTAAAATTTAGCCATGGTAGCCTGTTTGGAAGGAAACAAGTAGGGAATGGTCAGAGGGGAGTGACCTGGGGGTGATTGGGAGGGAAGGGGAATAATGGCCCTCTCTTGGCTGGTCATTGTTTCCATGTAAACACCTTGGCATGAGCAGGTAGTTTTTAGTTGACCATATTTGCAACCCTTGATGATAAAATCGGGCAAAAGAAGTACTTTAACCTCCATGGAAGAAATTTCCCCAAATCACAGTGGTATATTTAGAATAACGCAAAATGTGAATAGGGCCAAAAGAAGAAAAAAACAATAGGTGTCAAAGACCTTAACGGTCAAAGGGAAGCAACCAGTGAAAAGAAAATCGTGAGCTAGTATACCCAGGAATTATCTCCCATCCATTTCGGTCTAAATTTTCACGACTGTGTCCCTTCGACCAGAAATATTGCAACACTTGATTTTCTCTCTCTATTAGACAGACAGACAGACAGACAGATAGATAGACACACACACACACACACACACACACACACACACACACACACACACACACACACACACACACACACACACANCACACACTTAATCACTCTTTCTCTCTCCCTCTCTCTTTCTGTGACTGTCTCTCTCTCTCTCATTTTCTGTTCTTCTCTTTCTTTTTCTCTCCCTTCTCTCTCTCGCTCGTTCTCTCCTTCCTCCCTCTCGTTCTTGTTCACACTCTCTCTATATATCTCTCTATCTCTATCTCTCTCTGCGTACCTTGTTTTTCAGTTTCTTTCTGTCAATTTCTTGGTCTTTACCTTATGTGTATCCACGAGGTCAGCAGTGAAGTGGTTAAAGGATGTGAAGGTGATACTGTCTCCAGCCTTGTTATTGCTGATACACTGACCAAGGAAGTGATAGTTATGGTACAGCAGTTAGGTAACAGTGGTGGTGGTTGTGTCTTAGCTCGAGGACGGCGTCTCAACTACCATTTCCAATTCTGTGTGTGTGTTTGTGTGTATGTGAGCCTCTGTATGTGTGTGTGTGTGTGGGGGGGNGGGGGGGGGGGGGGGTGGATCTGTGGGTCTGTGTCTATGTCTGTGGAGTGTGTTCACACGCTCGTCCATTTTCTGTATTTAGGATAAGTTAATGATAATGGTTATGATGATGATGTGTTGGTCATTCCTAGAGATAGAAACAGAGGCTGAGAAAAAGAATGAGAGAAAGAGAGAGGAAAAATAGGAATAAAGTGTTTCTAGATTGGTGTCCCAAAAAAAAAAACATCGTAAGAAAAGGAGGTAGTAATAAATGGGAGACAAATCACGGATGCACTAATTCACGATTGTCATTTCACTGGTTGTATCCCTTTGACTGTTTGCTGCACCTAGCCTAACTTGTGGATTTCATGTGTATTTTTTTCGGATTGTTCCCACTGACACCATCAATGTATCGTCGTTTCTGGTTCCCTCTGAGAAAAATCACCACCACTACATCAGCAATGGCAACAGCAGTAGAGACAGCACCAGCAACAGTATCACCACCACCACAATCACCATCACCACCTACGAACACTACTACCATCACCACCACCACTACCACCACCACTACCACTACCACCATCACCACCATTAACCCCATAACACCTATTATTACGTCAACCAGCACATCAACATCATCATAACCTTTATCATTAGCATCATCCTTAATACAGAGAACGGATGCGCACTTAATAGCACACGCACTCACACAGACACACATGCACGTTCGCAAACGTACACATTCGTGCGCTCACATGTAAAATACGCACAAATGTGCACACGCACATAAGTTCGCACGCGCGCGTCTGCGCGCAGACACACACAATAGTAGTAGTTGAAGTCTACCCTGTTACCCATGACTTGGATGAAACGAAATTCCGTGTGATCTTAGGATTGTGTCAATCAAGAGAATGAGAAGGAGAGTGAAAGACACAAAAAGAGAGAGACAAACAGGCAGACAGAGAGAGGGGGAATGAATTGGTGTAAAATTTGTGGTCAAATGAACATAATCGTTTAAAATGACGGTCGTAATAATGGGAGACAAATCATGGATGCACTAGCCATAGTTGTTATTTCATTGGTTGCTTCCCTTTGACCTTATCTGCTCCTGTTTTGCTTAAATGGGTTTGTTTTTTTTTATTCCATTGTTTCTGTTCACTGTCATCAGTTATCAGCAGCAGCACTTTCATTACTACCACCACCAACCCCAACACTACCACCACCAACCCCAACACTACCACCACCACCACTATCATCACTACAACCACCACCACTATAATTGTGTTAACCCAAAATTAACGACCAACACATCACCTTCCTAACCTTTATATACACTAGTCTACATACAGAAAAGAAAAAGGAGAGAAAGAGAGAGCGAAATGATTTGGTGAAAAATTGACGGTGGAAGGGACACAATCGTGAAAAATTAAGGTTATGATATATGGGAGACAAATCATGGATGCACTAGCTCACGATTGTCATTTCATTAGTTGTTTCCCTTCGATCGTTAGCCGCTCCTGTTTTGCTTGGCGTTTTTGGGTTTTTTTTAAATTCGATTTTTCCATTTACCATTATGAGTGCTTCGTCGTTGCTATTTCTTTAACTTAAGAGTATATCACCACCGTTACCTTAGCAATCATAATCTGGCGCCGACCCGTCAGGAAGAAGTTGGTGAGGGAAGGGGCAAGGGGACAGACGTAGGATACTAGGATCAGGCCTACTTTCGCGCCACCCAGTCACAGGCGGGTGGGATGAAGGGGAGATAGGTTGTATGGTGTCGGGCCGCCAGCGACGTAAGGCAGGGGGATAAGAGGCTAGGGGCGACCTTATCTGCGTTTAGTCGGAAGGAGGTGGGGCAGGACTAAGTAGGATGGCTGTGGAATTTGAATACAGATATCAGACCGCAAAATGTTGTACGTTTTTTATCAATCATACGGGAGGATTGAAGAACTGTCATGTGCAAGCCAGAATAAGCCGGTGTCAGGCTTTATCTTTTCGTTTTATAAATACAGCTTACTTATTAAGAGGATACGGTCGGCCGGTTGCAAACGCACCTGGACTGCACTCATTACAGACATGTCATCACCCCCATTGCATCACGAGTGATAAGCGAATCCGCCATCCGCTGTCGTGGTTATGTCCACCAATCCCGTCAAGCTAAGTGCGATATTGGCCTTATCGACACATCGAGTGGCGTTGAACTGCATGTTTTATGATCACGTGGTGTCTTCAGTTTGTTGTGACTGGGTCGATTTTGTAAGGAACATTCTCTGTGCTTAGTGGGACCATTCAAGTTTATAGTTCATAGTGAGATTATACTTTATAAATATACTTTGTAACTTGGGATCTGGTTTATTTTAAAAAGTAGAGAAGAGAAAATGCGATGCATTAGGAGTCTATACTTAGTAAGGAGGCAAGCGTGGCATACCGGTAGTTGATATCGAGGTTTTATTGTATTTGGGCAAAACATTTCCTGGATGCTGTAGTTTATCTAACTGAAGATGAATGAATGACTGAACAAAAGAAGAAAAGAAGGTGGAAGGCAGGGAAGGAAGGAAGGAAGGCATGCATATAATTATGAGACAATATGACATTGAGCTAAAAGAGAAAAAGGGAAGGGTCAATTAAATATATCATTTCAAGCCACAGAAGATCAAAGTTAAAAAAGGACCAGTTGATTACCCTTTCTGATTCTCTAATCCCAAACCTAAAATCTCATAAATTTACAGTTTCACTGAAAAAAAAAAAAAACACCATACACACACACACATGCACACTAACGTATACAGGGGGAAAAACTTTCAACACAATGCGCTTGGTAAAGCGAGATATAGGGTTCCTGGGACCGAATTAACAACACACATGACTGAAGCATCAAAAAGATGATATTGGAATAATAATAAAATACAAACTGGGTGACTAAAAGTCGCTGTACTAATACACACAGGATTGTATTTTGAAGATTTCTCTCTAAAACAGGCTGTGCACTTCAGAAAATTGTTAATTTCCTTGTGAAGAAGCAGATTTTTTTTTTTAAAGAAAGGTATTAAAATAAATGGCCATTGATACCAAAACGAACAATGACTGCTGTTTTGAGACTTCAACACAAATAAAGTAGGTATTAATTCAATGACTTTATGGCTCTCTCTCTCTCTCTGTCTCTGTCTCTGTCTCTCTCTCTCTCTCTCTCTCTCTCCACCTAATTCTTCTTCTCGAATAACTGTAAACACTGCCTTTTAAATTACTGTTCTACCATTCCACTAAATTCCGAGCCAGCTGCATGTAGCCTACTCCTTTCTGCTTTCTAGTAAGTTCTCTGTATTTGGTATTTCATTTCAGGGAGCTAGAGGATGCAAGGAGAGAGAGATTACAACTCGTCTTCTTAGATGAGACATGGGTCAATGTCAGCCACCAGCCCGCAAAAGACTGGACCCTTGGAATCCAGGAAGGAAGAAAAACACGTGTGGGTGCGGGGAAAAGAATAATCGTTGTCCATGCCGGCTCCGAAGAGACTGGATTTATTGAGGGGTGCGAGGCAATCTTCTCCTTGTCGCATGTAGTTGTAGATGGCCGAGATTACCACACCGATGTGAATGGTGCCATCTTTGAAGATTGGTTGACCAACAGATTATTCCCTGCGCTAGAAGAACCATCCTGTATAATCATGGATAACGCACCATACCACTCTGTATTACACCCCGAGAAAAAAATCCCAAACCTCATCGACAACGAAGTCGGGAATGATTCAGTGGCTGGAGAAAAACATGGTCGCCTTCAATACTGATCAGATTTAAAAATTTATATTTCTTCATATAAAGAAAGCAGAGCTCGATTCAATTATAAATAAAATCAAACCACCACCTCTTTACAAGCTGGATTGCATTGTGCAAGAGAACGGGCACGAACACCTTCGCCTGCGACCATAATATCACTGCGATCTCGATCCAAACGAGCTGATATGGTTGCAGGTGAAAGGAGCAGTTGGCAGAAACAAGCTGTTCGCATTAAAGCTCATAGAAGATTCTATACGGAGCATAAATTATGTTCAAGACTGGAGAAATGCTTGCCAGCACGTGCGAGATATAGAAATTCAGTACATTCAATCTGATGGCATCAAACCCAGGATACGACCAGTCATCGTACCATTACCTCCTCATCATCATCATCATCATCTTCCTCATCCTCTTCAGAGTCTGATATCGGATTGTCCAGTTTTCACAGATTAAGTTTCACAGACAATTTCTTCATTTACAGTTCATGTGTTTGTTAATTTCCTTTAGATTTGCATATTGATTATAATGTTTAATGGTGTGTGTGTGTGTGTGTGTGTGTGTGTGTGTGTGTGTGTGTGTGTGTTTCTGTGTGTGTGTGCGTGTGTGTGCTTGTGTGTGTTTGCGCGCATGTGTGTTTGCGTATATATGTGTTTGTGTTGTTCAAATAATACACAGGAAACATTCAACCGTTTTTATTTCTCTTGCAACTGACCCGTTTTCTTATTTGTTACCAGTTGCTTTTTTTTCTATCGCTTTTAACCAGTTTAGAAATGTTTCAACTGTTTCCATTCCTGTTGGTTTGTTTTTTTTTGGTTTGTTTGTTTTTTATGGCAGTACTGCTGTAGCGCTCTGTTTCATTTAAACAATTGCCGCATAAGCGGTTTGTCTAGATTGTGATGTGTTTTGAAATTGCTGTAATACTTAGATTTGTTCCCCAAATCACCTGATATCGAGTTTTACTAATGATAAAGAAGAAAAAAATTTACCCCAATGGCCATGCGATGCCAAAACATGATGGTCAGCTAAGACAAAATTAATTAGGAGACAAGCGACTTTACGCTGATCATACTAAGAGGCAATGGTGACCAATCACAGCCAAGTTTAGAAACCAGAAAAGTGGGCGTGAGGGTATACAAAGGTCGTGGAAAGGCTCATGTTTCATTCACTCGTTCGTTCTTGGAACAATCGATCTGGAAAATGGCTGATAAAAAATGAGAGCACTGACCGTTGCTGAAAAACTCCAAGTTTTTGACGAACTTGATAAATTATTTAAGAACGTTAAGCGGGTTCGACTGTATCTTGTCTGCGATCTCTAATGGTTGTTTCGGTGCACTGCTTTGATCGATATTCAAATTACGCAGCTCTATGACCTTTTTTTCTTCGTTTTGCATTGGTCCCTAGTAAATGAAGTGTCAAATGGTAGATATATTGCCAAAAAGAAAATGGGACTAAATCATCCTGCTGGGATCTGTTTATCCAAGGTCAGTGAGATCAGACTAATGTTATTCGTAGTTTCGCAAACTGTTTCACCGACTGCGCTGGAGACATAAGACATTCATGAGTCGCAAAGGAGACATACAAATTATATTTACTGAATTTGAATTTGCACCAAATGGCAATCGTTTATACCTATCACTACGATAATGTACATAGTCATAGTAAAATAAGAAATCTTCGTCAGCATTTTGTTTATGGACTGATCTAATAAAGATTTTGATCGAAGCGTTTGTCGCAAGGGTCCAACAGGCAATGAGTGCTGGATCCCAGATATCGCCCACCACTACTAATCAGGTTTCGATTTAGCCAATTCATTTTGCCAGACAATTGCTGATTTCTTTCTATTTCAGTTTCCCTTTGCTTCGCATTCACCGTCTCTCATTTCATTTTTCTTCTTTTTCTGTGTTCTTTTTCTCATTTCCTCACCATTACGCTCCTAAAGTTGACCCGATTGAAGCTGATTTTTTACAGGACAAAATGACATGTGAAAAGCAGACACTAGTACATTGTACAAGATACTATGTTCGTGTCTGCACAGTCAAATCTGGATGGTTAGCTAGCTGGCTGGCAGGCAGGCTAGCTGATTGGTTGGCTAGCTGACTGGCTGGCTGGCCCGCTTGCCCGCTGGCTGGCAGGCTGGCAGGCAGGCAGGCGGGCGGGCGGGCAGGATTAGCCTATCGGTATGTCTACTATAAAACAGTCTCACTGATTTTAACTCATGGGAAAGATTAGCTGAGCTGTGGAATGAAGGCTAGTAAATTTTAGGGAGGAGCCTATTATAAAAGCTAATACTCAACCGATACACATTTTCCTTTCATGAGTCATAGAACGTTTGGAAAAAGAATTCTGATCAGTCCCTAAGGTGACATTGTCACTATAGTTAGCCATCAGCCACATGTTTCGAGTGTCAGAAAATACACACTCAGTACCAGTGTTTTTATCTAGACTGTTGCACATTTACTATATAGATGTTGCTTACCTAACATCACGATTTCACCAAAGTCCACTGAAACCTTCTGATATGAACATTCTTTTTTTCTGATTCATAATGGTGGCAATGGGAGAAAAATCTATGGGCAGTACAATAAGCAATACACATATTACTTCAAGTTCAAGTTGAGTTTTATTATTACTTTTACCAGGCCTTTAACGTTAGCAGCGTTTTTGGCAAGGGTGCCCATATTTTTTCTAAGCCATCAGAGAGTGATTGAGAGGTTGAATAAATTGGAATATTGATCGAGAATTATTGGCATGATTTATTTTGTAAATGGACATATCTCTAGGGACTAGGTTAATGAAATTATCCACCTGAACACTGATCATACATGCAATGAAATCAACCCTCAATAAATCTGGACGATTTCTGCTCATGACCTCGTATTTTTTTTTTCTTTGCGAGATCTTAATCACACATTTTCTACTTCCTTATATACATCACAGCTTTAATTTTCTTTACCTTGGAGCACCCGCTTAAATCCCTGAATACAGCCATTAGCTGCTAATAATGATGCGATAATAGGCCTAAGCTTAGATTGATCCATAATGGCCGTGGACTTCATGTGTACCGATAGTTGGAAATCAGATGTTTTTTGTTTTTTTTTGGTCGCCATTGGATGAGTGGTTTGGTTTTTGGGGTTTTTTTTGGTAGCTATTGGACGTCAGCATCACGGAAAGAGTTTGCTGGTAAATTTTTTGACGGGGATATATAATAAGTGACAAGAGGCACCTATAGATTGTTCGACTCTGTTGGAGATAATGCGATCAGTTGAGCTCCTTCTTGTCTATTATTTGGCAGTATTTATAGTCCCTAGGACAGGCCGCCCTATTAGGAGACTTTCCTGAACGGTCGGAATGCAGCTTACTTATATCTGAGTCTATATTATGTAAAACTGTGTTCATAGATCCCTTTCTAAATTCTACAAGTTTGTTGCTGATAATTTGATAAACCGTTGACCGCACTTATGCTAATAAACGTTCTTCAATGAAAACATTTACTGAACTTCTTTTTTGTAAGAAAAATTGGAAGTCAACTGACAATTTGGTTTTAAGAAATAATGAACAATCAGGCTGGCATATAGAGAATCAATACACAATTATCAGCAGAGAAACCCAGGAATGCTCTTTACGATCATTTATATTGAGGAGTACGGTATATTTTTGCAGGGGTAACTACTCTGACTAACATCCGGTCCTTGGACGCCCAAAATGGCCGACTGACTATGGCATCTTGCATCTTTTCTATGACAAAATTCTATATTATCTTCATATAACAACTGCATCATCGTACTACTGGCTTCACATATTGCAGATTAAGTCATATCTGCATAATCACCATGTCTGATGCATGGAATGAAATCCAGGCCCTCAAACATCGACAGAAAGATTTGAGGGCCAAAATGATGGAGCGGCGAAAACAACGCGAAGGCTTGGCTGCGGAATTGACAAGCAGTGGGGCAGCACCTTCCATTGTACCGACTGCCGCAGACATCGCCGTGAGTTCAGGTATGAACACAGTTTTATGATAGATTATAAATAAACAGTAATTTGTCTAAATTTAAGATCTGATGTAGCTGATACATTTGAATTTTGCTGAGTAGGGTGTTCATTATGATTTGTTGTTGACTGTTGTCTTGACTCTTGAATGATCACACATTCTTGTCACATTTCTGTTGATGCAGACACATATAAAGAGAACAGCAGGCTGGTTAGTTGCAAAAGTAGTAAGATGTAGATCTAATAGTCGCATGACATGAACTGGAGACATGGCCTTGCAACTTGCAGACCAAGCTCCATAGAACCTAGAAGGGGCAGACAACTGTGTCAGTCTCAGTATATGAGTATAGAGGTTTTACTGTTTAGCAACAGCACAGTTCATCTGCCTCTGTCATTTGTAATTGTTGCTCCCCTTCACTTCACTTTTATGCTGGGGAGAGTGCCAGTTAGATTATAATAGTGAAGATTGGTATCTTGTGGAACATGAAAAAATTGTATCAGGTACCACTATGTAATCAGCAGTGTGATGGAGAATCCAACAGGTTTATGAAGTCAGTATCTGTTTGCATCCATCATCACCAGCCATCATAATCATGCAGAAAAATTGCAAATATATGCATTTTCACTCTGCATGACACATTTTCTAAACAACCATGCTTGGATGTATGCAGAGGGGTTTTGTTAGAAAATAAATACAGTATTTGAGTATATATGGAATAGGCCTAAAAGATTTATTGGCAGTGCCCCAAAGTGAATCCATACTTTGAACCTTTTGCTGCACACAATCATAAAGGATTGTCCTTAAGTATCTATAGTCAGCATTTCTGCTTTTACCATTCTTAGTATTATATTTTAATTTCTATTTTTGTTACTCAACTGAGGACAACTAACAGTGGTTTGGGCATTTTGACAAAATCATTTGTTCACTCACTCAGAATGAGCAGTCACAATGCGAAGGCTGACTACCCCTTGCTTTAAACCTCCACAGATCCTGGAGTTCCTGGCATGGCCAAGCCCTTTGTGAAACCCATATCTGCAGTAGTCAGCAGCAGCCCAGGGAAACATGAGCAAATGAAGGAGACAGTCAGAGTCAACATTGATCCAGAGGTGGAGAAGAAGATGTTGATGGTGCTGTGTGACATCAGCCTGGACATTCCCTCAGACTCAAAGGTTTGACTTAAGTTTATTGTGAGCAATTCGACAGTGTATCAGTGTTGTATGGGAGCACTAGGCTTTTACTTGGAAGTTAGATAGCAGTTCTGGTACTTACAAGGGAAGTAAGAGGAGCATCCCTGTAATATAAGCATAAGCCACCCAGTTTGCAAGCTAATTATCTGGATCAGAGTCCCGGTTTAACAATAAATTTTCTAGCGTTATTAAGTGACTTTCATCCTTTCTTTGAAAAATTGTCCAAATTTTTCTCAATGAATTATCTCTCATCCCTTGTGATACCCTTTCCAGATAAGTTGTAACAGTTAGTCATGAATCAACTCTTCCTCCTCGCAGACTTTTATTTTCATACAGTCGACAAGCCCAGCAAAATCAGTTGGTTAGTGACATTGAATTATGTAAGAAGCTGTGAGAAAGATTCCTAGAGAATACCTGTTTCGTAAAATTCTTGCAGAATGATAGAGTTAAAGAGAACAGGGTGCAAGGTATTAATTTTTCATCTTCAGTAAAAGGTTTTTTTGGTGTCCCATTTGAAAACTAGGATTCCTGTGCACAAATGTTTTGTTTTCTACTTACATGACAAATTAATCTAGATTCACCATCTAGTAGCTATGAAATATATACCCAGCCTAGATTCAGTTGCAAATATGAGCTTTGGTTAGTTAAATAATGATGTGATCTTTTTTTAATACACTATATATGGTGTATTCACAGGTCATCGCGGAGCACACGTCTCGCCTAATGGAGCGTGAGGTTGATCCACTTTTAGTAGAAGAGTTATTACGGAAATTTGCTGCACAGAAGCTGATAAGGTGAGTACCAGGCTAGAATATGTTATCATGGAAGACACGTTTTACCTTTTTTGTGGCTTCCCTTCCAACATCTGCTGCTTCCGATCAAGTATTTATTTTTGGAAAGAGAAAATGATGGCATCAATACTATAATTTGTTGTCATTTGAAGTAATTCTATGTTAAGCTGCATACAAAATTAGTAGTCTTTTAGCCGTCTTGTTGAGGGGCAAGTGTTTTATTTACCCTAATTAACATTCACTGAGACTGTGGGTAAGCTGTTAAGCTGTGAAGCTGTGTTTTCAAAGTTCAACACACACACAGTGACCAACACCTCTTACAACATTGCTTTGCCATTGTGGACCATTCAGCTACTCTGTCAAGATTCCAACCTGATTAAAAAGTGATTCCTTTTCTGTTGACTCAAGGGCGGGGTATCCCCAGAAATTGGCAAAATTGTCTAAACAAAGAGTTGTTTATTGTATGTTTACTGTTTGTCCTATATTCATTAGTATCAAGTTCACAGAGGGCATGCCAGGACTAATTGTCAACTCTCTGGACCTCACAAAGGTAGGTTTACTCTCTCCCTTATTCTTTCTGTTATTCTTTCTCTTGCCCCTTACCCTGTCTGTCTTTTCCTTATCTCACTTTTGACTCTTTCCTTCCTTTGCTTACATTTTGTATCCTTGCTGTCTTTTGTTTAATACTTCAAAGAGTAGAGTGTCCAGTCTGCTGGGGTATTAAAAATGATATAAAACAGAGGAGTGGGTGTTGGCCAGGATTCAAGACTAATAAACCTTGCGGTTATTTCCAAGTTACACTAAACTTCATGAGGAGTACTGTGTCTCAGATGCAAATTTAATATGAATGGCAGTATTTGCTATGTATTTTAATGCATTTGTTACATCCTGTGATTGTTTTTCATTATGCCATATACGTGTTTTCTACAGCTGTCAGCTATGACAAAGGGGGGTCAAAGTCAGTCCAAGAAGAGAAGGAGAGACAGGTAAGCAAAAGAATAAAAGAAAGAAACTTTTCCTGCACCACCTTGTTTCTTGAGGTTGAATGTCCATTATTATGAGTGATATAAGAACCTCACCCATTCTGTAGCATGAACAGTAGTCTGACCAAATGTTAGAGTAGATTCAAGTCATAGCTACTGTTAAGTTTAGTATGGCTCACCGACTTCACATTAACAGTTGAACAAGCAAAATGTTACTGAAGCTTACGAGTGGCTGCTAAGGTGAGGCTGTGTATTTCAAGACTCAGCACAAGATAAATCACACGTATTACTGTAAGAATAGTAGATGTGATTGTAACAATGATATCCCAAAGCAAAGCTTTACAGTGCCTAGAGTTATTGATCACTGTGGCTGTATAGGCTGCCTAGCAAGTTAAGATAGTTATTCAGTGATTGGGGAAAATAATGTATTAATGGTTTATCCTCTAATGAAAGTTTTGAAGTTTTTTGTGAGCACTGTATGAGCAGACATTGGCCTGGATTTGAGACTTTAAAACCTCATTATTATTTATTTTTTTTTTGTTTGTTAACAGTGACGAGGAGGAGGAAGAGGATCAAGGGAACAAACAAGCCAAGCAAGGACCAGGCCCAGAGTCTGGAGATATTGAGGTAAAGGGTGTTACTCTCACATGTGTCATGTTAGGGTTGATGCAGGCTTGGAAATTTAGAGAAATCCTGGGAAATTGTTTCTGGAGTTTCCTGGACCAGGTGATCAATACCTTTGATCCGCAAAATGGGCCAACTCGCATTAAAAATCCATGGAAAATTAGAAGCTTTAATTTGATTGTTTATGATTTCATTTGGGACCACTCCTCAGTATGTCAGCTTCTAGAAAACCACTTAAATTTTACACACCGAACAGTTGTCATGATGGTTTTAATTATGGAAAATATTATTTGAACATATGGAAACACTACCCTGTATGAAACCAGATTGGCATCCAGCTTATGACATGCAGACATTGTTCGAAAGATTATTGCCCTTTTTATCAACTTTCTCACTATCTGTCTTTTGAAACCTAACTCAGCATACGTTTCTGAAACCATAGCTGGAGCTAAAATTAGTCTTTGGCCAGCATAATGTGGGTCTGCAATGACAGTGACATCCAGGAATTGATTGACTTTTCGCAAGATGTATGGCCATGATAATAGAAATCTCCTTGCTTGATTACAGAAAACCCACCACAAATGGATAGCCTTTAAATCACCTCATCATGGTGTTTTTCTAGAAAAGACAAACAACTTACGACATCTGTCAGAACCGTCCATTCATTCTGCTAATCATTAACACTTCATGTATCACCGTTGCAATATTGCATCTATTTTACTTTACCTTAGAATACCAGCATCACAAACTTGTGATGTAGTTATACTACAAATTTACATTATAAAAAAAACCCTTGGGACTGGAAGTATAATTAACTTGAACAGGCTGTGATTCACAAAGTGTCAGGGAAAAAAATATGGTTTTTAGATTCATGAAAGGTCAAAATCACAATAGTTCTTGAATTATTGTTACATTGCATTTGCTCATGTTGTATGCCTGTCCCATCCTCAGAGCCTTCTGTCCATGCAGTCAACAAAAGAAAGAGAGGAGAAGAAACTCAATGAGGAAATTCAGGCATTGCTAGTGACTCAAACAGCCAAGGTAACATTGATGTGTGGATATGTAGGTGTTCATGTGTGGGAGTGCATATGTACTGTTAGAATGTCACATTGACTGTGAAGGGCTCAGAATCCTGTAACTCAATCTTGAGCACTCTGAGAATGTTTTGTATAATTGATGTTGTTGTAAGACTATATGCTGGCACTGTTAACACTTATATTTCCTTTCTGAGAATGATCTATAGTGTCCACTGAATCAATTTAACAAAGAATGAGCATGGTTTTGTTGCCGCAGGCCCAGGTTTTATGACAAAATAAGGAGGGCACAAGGAACCAAGAATTTACCTTTGTATCAAATGGTACTTCCCTTGCTCGAACAGCAGCAACTTATGGCAAAAAATGGTGACATCAATTAAATTCTAGCAGCTAAAGATACCTCTATCTGACATTGTGTTAGTCAGCTTTCAGTTAAAGTTCTGGACATCCACATTCAGTTTTGACCATGTGAGCCAGATAAAGCATTATGCATTTTCTACTGCCTCAGCATTATATTGTTGGACACATCCACTGCTTAGAAAGGCATTAAAAGATTCGTACCATCCTTGGAGTACTGGCTAGACAGCTTGGTCCTGCTGCTAGAATTTATTTGATGTAAGCTCATGGCTATTATATGAGCAGTGAGTGTCAGAATTTGGACTTTGCATAATGTAACCATTTAGGATTTCTAGGGCTGGCAGAAACATAACATTACACTGACAGACACTTGAATGGTGTATGATGTATGGTTTAACATGATCTCTAGAACAATTCAACTTTGCTTTGATTAAGTGAAGGGTAGGGATGATCTAGGACATGTGAAATTAGTGGCAAGATACCAATTTCATTTACTCGATGTTTGTTTTTCTCCCTTTGTGTAGGAACAGTATTTGGTGGAAAAATTCAAGTCAAGGGGAGGTAAGAGTCTAGCCTTAGTATTTGTGAGCACTTTTGCTGGTGGATATCCTGGATGAGAAGCCTGTTGATGCTTTAGCTGTTACCCTGATCTCGTGAAGGAAATTACCAGACATGTAGAGGGGATCTTCATGACTTTTTTTGAACAAAATTTTCCCGTCGTACATTATCAATGAACTTACAAGATAGGAATGTGGCTGAAAGAGGGAATTGTTTCCCCCATTCACCAAAACTATATATGCCTTCTTTCTCTTGTGCATCCTCACTGACTGGTAGCACACAGAGCTTCATAGTCTTCCATCTGATACAGGATTTTTAGTGAAAATATTTTTTGGTCTTTCTTCCTTGATTATTGTTATTATTTTCAAATTATAAGGACACTTATTGTTAGGTAAAGTAGATAGAAATTCATTATGAATTGTGAAGTTCCATTTTGCATTTGGATATTTAGGACAGCTTTTATTACATATCTGCCGTGAGGACATTTCCAATAAAATATGTATAAACTTTGCATCTGTGATCATCTCTGATCATTGCTGGCTGTGTTGTAATTGTTCTCCAAGCTTTGATAAAAAATTGATTTTGATTTCAGTAACTGACATTCCTTAAAAAGTGTTTCAAACAGAGTGGATGGAAATGTTAGTGAATTTATTTTCTGTCAGTGTCAAATCTCATGGCCTGCTAAGGATAGTGATGAAAATATTTAAATCAACAGGAAACAGGATAAAGGAGTGTGAGAGTTTGATTTGTGATTGATATAATTTTGTTAGAAATAAAGTTGGAATTGTGGGTTATGAATATGTTTAGAGTGAGTAACGGTGCTGTTAGTAAAAGGGATGAATCAGATCGGAAATTTTGGGCTGGTCTTGTCAGTGGAAATCATTCCATAATTCAGTATGGTGATTGTAGGTAAGAGGTCATTTCCACTGGCTCATTTTCTTATTTTTTTTCTGCCAGGTCCCCAGTTACAGGAGTTTTGCCAGTATGGAACACGGGAGGAGTGTCACAGGACAGGGCCAGAGGGAGCTAACTGCAAAAGACTTCACTTCAAGAAAATCATTCATAAACACACAGATGGTAAGGCTTTGTTTATGATGGAGGTTTTCATGCCTTTTCTTATGCTTATCAGCAGTGTAAATCAGGATAGCCACTCCGATATTTCCATTTTTTAATTCTTATGGCTTTATGAAAAGCACTGATGTTTGTGGCAGCTGAAATTCTTCATTTTTAGTATCTTTCGTTATTTTATCTACTTTGATGAAATGGGCACTTGATGAATGGGTTGTCCATCTAGTAAGGGGACACTTTGTGGCCAGTAGTCATTTCTGTTATTTTCAGGCTGACTGGTGTTGGGGAGTAGTGCTGTGAATTTATTTTTTTTTTAGATATTGTAATATGTGATTTGCTTTGCTTTTAAAATGTGCTGTTGCTCAAGGAAAGACTATCCAAATAGATATAAACTCACCATTGTATTTGGCAGCTTGTATATGTTGGTTGGTGCTTGATTACAGCTGTTTGCTGGCTTTTGTTATTGGTTGCTGTTGATGGTATGTAGTAGCTTGTATTTGCCATATAGTGTAGGTTGGCCAGTCATTGTTCACTGACCCACAACAGCTTCCAAAGACAACTTCCATTTTCTTAATTGCAGAGTCCCTTGGTGACTGCTCCTTTCTCAACACCTGTTTTCACATGGACACATGCAAGGTAAGACACTCTGCCTCTGGCTTCTTCACATGTCTGTGTTCTTGTCAGCATGTGTTGGTTCTCTCATCTTTGACAGTCATGTTCATATCTGTCTGGGAGAGCTTCTCCATTGATAATGTATCATATTTTTTGTAGTTTTATTTCCTGGATGAGTTTATTGTTACGTTTCAGTGCAGTGACATGGCACATCTTTTATGGGTCCTATAGTTTCAGGCTTTAACACCTGTGTCAGTGATAGTAACTGCATCTTGGGTGTTGAAGAAGAGGCCAATTTTAGGATAGAATGACTGTTCCAGTAAGGGTCTCTCTTCATTATTGTATCCCTTACACATCATCCTCTAACCCCCCACCCCCCCCCCAAAATTAAGAAATAAAACAAGCACATATGTGCTCAAAGACACAATCACATGCATATGCACATGTGCACACATACCCTCACATCCACACCCTCTTCCTTCATCTTTCCAAATCAGGTTATACAATACAACTCTCACTCTTTAGTGTGAAAGGTTTCAGTACCACAAAAAAGCTATGTATTGATAACAACACTATCAGAATCTGGTAATACTTTTGTTTTAGTCGTAGCAATCATTCTAAAAATGTATTTCTATAAAATAGATGTTCCCATGTGTTTAGAGACAACACGGAAGCCCAAAACAATATTTCCCTTGTGGAGTTGAAATATTTCAGAGTTGAGACGCTAACAGGTTTTAGCTGCAGTCTCCATGAGCCAGAAATAGTGATCACAAGAAAACTCCTGCACTAAGCCTTTCAACAGTTAAGTTTATCTTGCATAAATATTATGCAAAAATACAGTGACGAGAAGTGCTGTTTTATTGTTTTCATTTCTTCATGGAACTGAATATAATGTGTGTTGACAAACGCTGGATGTGTCATGGGTTATGTTTATTAAAATACAAAATCATACATCAATACGGAAAAAACTGGATAGGACTGTCAAGGCAGTAATCAATGAAATGAAATATTTTGGTGTGACCTTGCAAACTTAGCAAGTTATGATTGAAGATGGCTGTCCTGGTTATTTTATGACTGTCACATTATACTCCTGATATTATTCACACACCTGTCATGTGGAATCATGCATGCATCAGCATCACTGAAAAGAGCAAACTTACACATCTAAACAGATGTGTATGTTTGTGGGTGTGATTATAGTGAGGAGGTTTGGCTTTATGTCGGGTTGAAGGGGAGGCCGACATTTCGTTACCATTTGGCACGCAGTTATCGATGTTAAAGCTGTGTGAAGATTTTTGTTTGTGAGACCAGAAAGAGAAGAAGCAAGACCTTGTCAAGAGTTTCCCCCCATAGCATGTTGTTTTTGTGTGGTAAGTGAAACATTTATTTAAAACACGGACTTAATGAGAAACTTCTAAAGCCATGCTGCCAACTGTCAACATTTTTTATGCAGTTCTAATTCATATAATGATTTCTTAATAGCATGGCTATTCTGTTTTGGCTTCAGATTTTCAAAATTCTTTTAACAGTGAGACATTTTTTGTGTGCTTGAACTTGAAGAAAGAAATGTAACTTTGAAAGCACCAAAAGGAAAAAAAAGAAAGATGTACTAGAAACGAATGAACTGGAAAGTAAATAAATGTTTCACTTGTTTCAAGTGCATACTTCCCCACATGATGGATGGGATATTTGGGTTATACTTGTATTTGGACTAATATTTGTTTGGATGACAGATGTGTGTGAATTGTAAGCAGTCAGAATCCATTCACTGTTGGCTGAAAAATTCAGATTTTGTTTTTAGCATTTTTGATTAGTTGGTTGGTTGATACCTATGTTGACTAATGGGGTGCTCCGTCTCATCTCCCTGTTTAGGAACCATCCAACATGGGCTCCAACATAACCAATGCCGGCCACCAGCAGGTTCCCCCAGGTAAGACCAACTTGCATTTGTACATCTATTTGAGTGTTTTTTCTCACAGAGGGATGACCATTGTGAAATTTTAGTGAACTCATTATCCAAAACCTAGGGCCGTATGCACAACAAGCAACTAGCACAAGTTGCAGCTAAAATTTTACGTCGGAAGTGGCTAACCAGTGCGTAATATTTCAGTCATGATTACTGCTAGCCATGTGTTAGGCAAGCGGCCCATTACGTGGAGTGCAAACATGGCAGGAAAAGTTCAAAATTCCAAGGCAAACAGAGACCTTTAGAGCTCATTTGGGAGGATTATGTATGAGATTGAATTCATCCATTCTGTGAAAATATGCCATGATATGGAGATGTGTTAACATTTTTCAATACAAGTTATGTCAGAGGAAAACTGTCTTTTTCATTCTCCCCGCCCCAACTGCGTAATAATGTCAAACATGACTGGAGAAAAGGATCCATTTTAGAGGAGTTAGCATGTCTGGTTGGTTGCATGAGATGGAAATAATTTTGTCATGGTGTAAAGATGGCGGTGGGGATTTCATGAAGTTCACATCATCTTTAAATTTTTGACATGAATAAATCACATTCCATTTTCCATGGCCAAGACTACTCAAACTATATCTAGCTACCAGAGCATATCTAAAAATCTGTTCATGGAGGTGTAATAATTGCAGTCAAAACCATTCAGTCAGGAATGCCAGTTACACCAGGGAAACACAAGATCGTGAATAAATGTTTTCTTTACATCTGTTATTCAGGCTGATTGTGGTACATGATAGCCAAACTTTTTTTCCTGAGTTCTCACTTTTACTTGTGCTCTGACCTGTCATCCTCAGGTTCCATGCAGCAGCCAGCTGTGCCCGGATGGTACTACGACTACGATAACAACCCTAGCGCCACCAGTCTCTACCCAGGCCATCGGCAGGGGATGTTACCCAGACCACCATATCCACCAGCCTCGGCAGTTAACAACCCTGCCATCACCAACACATCCAACGCCTCGTCAGGAACATACCCTCCAATGACAATGGGAGATACCTCAAACATGCCACCAAGACCTTATCCTGGTGCTCATGCCGCATTGGAACGTATGGATGCAGGCCGACCCTATCCTAACACCAATGCCAACTCAGGAGGAATGCCTCCCAGTGATATGAATCGTTCAGGCAACAACAATAATAACAGCAGCAACAATAATAATAACAACAACACTATGGCGGCAAGGGATATGTCAGCTAGGGCTTTTCCCCCAACTCAGAACATACCCAACACTGCAGCAAACAACACTCAGCCCCAAGGAAACATGGCAGCCCCTGGTGGTTCAAGGGATGTGAGAAATGCTCCACCCAGACCTTATCCCCCTGTCTCAGGGGCGGATAGTAATGCGGTGCCTCCACCCTTGCTGTCCGAGATGCCCTCCACATCAGCATTTCCTTATCCTTCAATTCCGTATTCCTTGACAGCACCCCCGCCTGCCCCTACAGCCTCCGCCGTGCCCTCCGTGCCCTACACCCAGGGGAATGACATGAATATGCCATCCTTTGACATGGCCGGGCCTGTCATCTCATATCAGTGGTCAGTCACTGGAGACCTCTTCCCCACCACTATATCTCCAGCAGAGTCAAAAACTCCTGCAAAACCTGCGAAGCCCAAGTCAAGCTCAGGTAGTAGCGGAGGAGCAGCAGGGAAGAAAAGAATGCGGCAGCCAGAGTTGTGGAAGAAGAACGTCACCAAAGCCAAGAAGTTGAAAGGTGAAGAACACGTCAGTCGAACAGGAAATGTGATTCCAGCCAAGCGGGTGGAGAATGTAGACTGCTCTCAGTGCAGCTTCAAGTGTCATGAAAGTTTCTGTGAGGATTTACGCCAGCAATTGTTTGATGTCTTCTACAGCCTAGGCTCTAACGAAAGTCAGAAACAGTTTGTCTGCCAGAATGTGCAAGAATCCGCTACAAAAGTCACTGGTGCCAACAAAAGGGAAGGAGTAGCGGAGAACAAACGGAAAGTCTGTCGCAAATACTTCCTTCCAGATACTGACAATACCAGAAAGCAAGTCTGTTCAAAGTTTTTCTGTGGTACCTTGGCCATCGGCAAAACATTCATCACCCACGCCCTCCGCAACAAACAGTTTGGCTGCTATGTGGGCAAAGAGAAACGAGGGAAGCCCCACAATAAGATACCAGATTTGATGCTAGACCCAGCCAGACAGCACATCAGCTCTATGCTAGCATCATCTTCAGGTGGCTCCAAGAAAAATTCCAAGAAAAAGTGTTTGGAACGTGGTTTAAACATCACCAAAATGCATGAGATGTTCAAGCAGGACTGTGCTGACAAAGGAATTTCCCCTGTTAGTTTAAGCATGTACAGGAGAATTTTCCATACAGAATTTTAGATCAGTGTGATTTGTGGAAACAATCTAGACATCTGACTTTCTCAGGACTTTGTGCTGCTTCCTACTAGCTGGGGGTTAAGTAGAGTTCTCCAAAGTTCATCCACAGAGATTGAAAATTGCCAAGCCCAGTAGCCACCCACTCATCACGAAGGATTACTAGGGGTAGTTCATAGTTAAAGTGCACAGCAGAGAAGAGCTGTGGTTGTGAAATAATGACTGCAGGTCATGCTTGAGGGGAAGGCCAGTGCCACCACCCTAGGTGATGGAAAGTTTCATGTTAACCCATGCTGCTCTGTTTGTACACTCGAATCAACTGCCCCTATTAGCACAAGATCTTGATAACTATCGCTTCCTGCCCAAGCAGGAAATGGAAGCATCAAATAAAGCTACATAGCATCAAAGTGATCAGTTGGCAGCATTCACAGCTAGGTGGTCAGGCTGACATGGCCAGGCTAGCTCATGCTGATGGAAGCAAAGTGATATAAAAGTTAAAAATTAAACCAGTGAGGACCAACACTGTAGGCTTGCAGGAAAGAAATATTGAATAACGCATCTTGTGTCCGTGGAAAGGTGAAGCTATGCCTGACTGCAAGACTCATTAACACTTTTGGTCTTCTTGCGTGCACAAATCTTGTCTCTGCATCCCACATCAACTGAATGATCTAGTTAGTGAGTCAGTTCATCTGAAACTGTAATCATCTTTTGCATTTGAAGTCTCCTTGGTTTGTTTTACTCTTTGTTTGTAAGGATTGTACAAATGATCAGAAAAACCAGTTTTATTATACATGCAATTTTACCCACATTCACTGTACCTGTGTGGAGATGCTTGTCAATCTGCGGTACCCAATGAGAAGACTTTGTTATACCTGTACCACACTTTGATCTATATAAGAGAATTTGGGTCTGTTTTATGTGCACATAATTTGCTGTATGATGATATGACTTCTGAGAAAAATTATTTACAGTTTGTATGCTTTTGTGTAAAACAGCACTTTTAAACCAGGACACTAACTAGTGAAAGAATGGAGGAGGATCTGTTTCACTAGGTATTGGTTGTGTTTGAAATGCATGTGTGGAAGACATCTTGTTTTCACATATATCCTGAGCAGGGGTGTCCAGCATTTTCAGCAATTAGGCCATTGTGGAATTTTAGTCATCTTGTGAGGGCTATACCTAATATGTAGGTCTATGATGCATCGTTTGCTATTTTACAAAATAAAGCCTGCATGGGCTAAAATCATAATTTTGCATTACCCCGTCTTAATCAATTTAAGTCAGTGGTGCATGCCATCGGTTATCTCTGAAAGTGAAAGTAAAAAAGCCACGAGTGAATGGTCCAGATGAAAATGTAGACAACATTATTTATACAAGTGTCCAAAGATGAATTTGACCCAGTTTGATGTAATGGACAATTTTCTATGAAAGGAGCAGTCACAATGCACAACATTAACAATATAAAAGTCTTAAGTAACTGATGGGCTGTGTTTAACACCCTTGTTGTGGCCTTATTTTGGCCCGCTGGCCAGCAGTTGGGCATCCCTAATCTAGAGGATAATATGGACTTTCATTTCCTAACTTGGATAGGAAACTGAAGACAGGGAAGGCAGAATGACGAAAATATTGGGAAATCCAAAATTTGTATCAGAAAAAAGGTATTTCTACAAGTAACAAGTCTAGATCTTGACTAGAAAAAAAATGAAAAGGTAACTTCCATCCTGAAAATATTTGCTGTCAGCTGCTGCTATCCCTGTGAAGACTGTGTGATAGGAAATTAGTCTGTGGTAATGGATGGTATATAAATGGTATGATCATTATGTCATATAGACCTATTTCTTACTTTTACCAAATCAGCCCATATATACATCTGTCTGTCACATGTTTGGTTGGTGCATATTGTTACCATAAGCAGTTCTTCATTGCCACAGGAAACCATTTGATGTTAAGCAGAAGGCAGTATGGCTGGGCATGATATATAGTCATTGGTGTGAGAAAGAAACCCCAGTGTTGATGTGAGTGAATACTTGTACCTTAAGAGGTAGTGGCAGCATGTGAGAATTCAAGCAAATAGTAGACATCACTTCACTGAGACAGCTTAGCCTGATGTTGGAAAAATTCCATAGAAAGGCCCTGACATGGTGCCACATTGACTGAGGCTTTTCTGGAGTAGAGATTAAAAAACTTAAGCTACTTGGTGGCATTACATGGTTTTGTTTTTAACTGATATCCTGCTAATTAGTTCTGCAACCTGTTTTCATTCAGGGGCCAGTCCACCAATTTTTGGAGATTGGTTTCTGCAACAGCCAGCAATACTGAAGTTATGCCAATGCGTTTTTATATAGACTTGTTGCTGTGGACACTTGCATTCAAGTAAATGAAAGCTGGCTAACACTCCACAGAAGAAAACTTGTTTTCTGGTAACTAGCTGAACAAGTTGTAGGGAATAGTCCTTGTAGTGAAGTCTATCATGAAGGCTTGAGAGGGTTGTCACTGCCCTCACACATACCTTTACAATGTGAGACATCAGTGGGTGGCCAATGTATTAAAGGGATTTATGTTTGTTTTTTTGTACACAGACTGTATTACAAGTGAGCAATACTGCCCTCCAAAGGCAAACAGACGTATCTGCAGTTCTCCTGCATTTTAAGGCTCCTATTTGTTTTGGCTCACCTGGACGTATTGTACGTTTTGACAGCGGCAGAAATGCGAAACCAACAATCTGACTTTTTGACAGTAAATATCAAGGTATCCAATATTTCCAAAATGTTTCTATAAAGGTAAAACATCGTAACAAAGATCTACTAAGCAGTCCGGCATAGCAACGCAGTTACGTCGGTTTGCCTTTGGAGGGCAGAATACTGAAATGACATAATAGCATTTAATTCAAAACTGTTGTGAGATGGTTCTGAAGCAAAGATTTTTTAAGAGATTTATCCTGTTTTTGTACTTTGACAATGAATATGGTAGGGATGATTGGCACACGGAGACATGACCTGAAGTAAGAGGTTTTCAGTACATTGCAAGGAATTCAGAGGGGTATCATCCATTGAAGATTATCATTACCACTATTACCAGTGTAAGTATCTCACCACAAAACTACAAGGTTGGAACAGGCAAACATGAGACCGAACCTGCAACTGGAGCATACCTTTGCAAATAGTCATTTATTTTTATTTTTATTTTCAAATTATTCCACCCCAACATCTTAACACATTTGCAGCCTCCTAATCCAATTTTTGAATGCCTTTTTGTAATCTTCTTTGAGTATATGCTGGAGACACTGAAAAACTGCACTTCCCAAGGCTGACTTCTATGCAAACTGGCGGCCTGCAAGATGTTTTTTCAGGGTTCGGAAAAGGAAAAAATTGCAGGGAGCAAGATCTGGGGAGAAATGGGAGGATGGGGCAAAATTTGAATTTTATGGGCTTTAAGAAAGTCCTGTGTTTTGGCTGCTTTATGGGCTGGGGCATTATTGTGAAGGATTTTTATGCCTCTCATACTGGACTTTGGTCGCTGCATCTAATAGTGTTAATCACTTCTGGCAAAACGTTTTAGGTGTAAAAATCACTACGGTGGTGTTATATTTACAAGGAATCTGGGCCATTAAGCCCTTGAAGTAAAAAAATACGGTATACATAATCTTCTTCGTCAACCGCAATCTCTTTGCTATTGTTGGAGGATCACCATCTTTGGGGCACCCCATGTTCTGTTGTTTGCGGTGAGGCAAGTTTCGTCTCCAGTGACAATTTCATTCAGCTGACGAGGATCACAATTATCGTACATGTGGAGTAGTTCTTTGGCATATTGTACTCTGGTCTTTGTGTTTTCTTCAGTCAATATATGGGAGACCCATGTTGCAGAAATTTTCCTGATGTTTAAATCTCTTTTTCAATATGGTTTTTACATTTGACGAACTAATCCCTTTTGCAAAAGCTATTTGAGAATCCATCATTCGATTGTTTGTGTCAATTAGTTCTTTGATGCGAACCTTTGTTTGAGGAGTGGTAACTGTGAAATTTGATGCCTTACCCCTGTCATCAGGAATTTCCAATTTTCCGGACTGAAAATGCTTAGTCCAAAGAAAACCCTGTGGCTCTAGAGGCCAGAGAGGCTAAAGAACTGCCTCGTAAAGTTTCATAAATCTGAGTGGCAGACTGTCCAAGTTCGACACCAACCTTCACAGATGAACAAATATCATGAGAACTAAAGTCTAGTTTTGGTAGCATCGTAGTTTAGCAGTGTCCTGTAGATGTGTATTTCAAATACAGATTGAGGAGTAACCGTTCAAGTATGGCTGTTAATATTTTACATATAATGAAAGAGAATGTTGAATTTTGATAAACACAACTTTGGTGCTAAAAGTTGCGTTTTTTGCGTTCAGTATGTGCTCAGTGGTGCCAGTCTCATGTTTGTCGGTCCCTGCCTCGTATATGATCAGGAGGTTGAAGTCGGGATTTAACGAGAATATATGGTTGACTCGGGACACTTCCATAAGTTTCTGGTGTAATTTTGACATTCATAAGTACACTATATTATAAAGGAGATCTGATAAGGGTTTAACTGATCAATTGCAATCAGTTTACTTCTGCCATGACTGTAGATGTTACAGGATTGAACCTTAGCTTAATCAGGGGCTGATCTAGTTGGCATCAAGTCCGTATCTGGGATGTCAGGGCTGATTTATTTTACTTGCACTGAAGACTTCCTGTTCTACAGCATAAAGGTGACTTTCATGAATAAGAAAAGTTATAAGAAGTTGTGTGCAATCTTTATTTTTTTTGGAAGTTATAATTGGATTTTTTATGGATATTATGCAATTTTAATGAAATACCCAGACAGTCCTGCACTTTCCTTCCAGCTGAGATATGGTTAAATTTTAAACATAGTCCTGGTGCTTCAGCTTTAAAGTCTGAGCAAGATTTATTTGTGTTAGAGAGTAATTGCTGATCACACTGTGTGCAAATGAGTCAGTTCCATTCATTATGAAGAGAGTGTTTAAAGACTGAGTTTTTGTGAGCAGAATGTAAAGTGATCAATGTGTAACTAAAAATTCCAAACTGAATTCGAAATTCTTGTACATTTATTTTTTTTTTTTTTGTCTTTTGTACTCTCTCTGTCTTGAATAACAATGTGTGATAGCACTGGAATTCAGGATGGTTTTTTTTTCTATATGCAACACATCTTTGTTGTAATGTCAAAAAACTCTTGTGAAACAATTTCTTGTTGATTGAAATTGGAAGAGGGAAATTATGACTCTGTTTAGTGTGTGTGTGTGTGTATATATAAACAAACACATATATAAGGGCTTGGATATGTGGGGGTGTGTCCAATAGCTGATTCACACTTGTGGCAGGTCAAGTCAGAAAACCCCTCATCACAAGTTAATTTTAGTACACACTGAAGCAGTAGATGGTTGGATCAGGCAAAATATTATTCACCAACATACAAGTTGCCATTGTTTGGACAATGGATGCTGCAAATATCATTTTGAATGCTGTATTTCCTTTCAGGCAAACCATATTATATACCTGTTTGTATTGTTATTTACATGCTATAGGTTTTCTTGATAGCCTCTGCATGTCTGATTAGGATAGTATGAGGGCATGCGTGGATGAGTTGAAGGAGACATGGTGGTATGTATAGGCAGGAGTAAAGTCTTTTCTTCTGTGTTGGCATTTATGCATGAATGTTTGTTTGTGTGAGCATATTTCTAGACTAGCCTACACCTTGTGAATATGTTTATGTCTCTTATAATTCATCATGCAATAAATATTTGAATGTAAGATTTTTGACAGGCTTTGGAGTTGCGTCTTTTGCTGATATCCTTCTTTCCACCACTCCTATCTTGTTTCATTGTTCAAGACTTTGCTTTGTGTTTGAGATAGGGGTGACAATTATGGGTCAGGTATAGTAGCAGCAGTTAAGAGAAGGAAAATATTTAGCATGATGACGATGATGATGATGATACCTTTATGCCAATAAACAATAAACTGCATTTATTGAGAGTGATTTTGATAGGTGGACCTTTATTGGTTTTCCCATTGTGAAATATTTGTTTTCCTGTGTCCTTTTAACCACAAGCTTAACTCCTTGACTGAAAAAGTCTGTGTAGTGAATCCCTGGTGGCCCCTTTACATCTTAGACAAAATTGTTTTCAATAAGTCACAACCCTGCATGCATCATTCATCTGCCCCCCCACATCTACTTTTCAAGGCCAGCCAACCAGCTAAGTGAAATGCAGGCAAGTGTCAGCTGTCACAACATAAGGATATTTTACCACTGGGACGAGCTTGATCTTGGTGCAAAATTCTACACTCCAAAGTCCCCTACTAATTGAAACTAAACCTCTTTGTCCTACAAGTGTTAATACTTACTATCAACTGGCTTGTGACAGACAGCTTTCACCATGGTCACCGTGTATGTGGTAAACTCATTAGAATTTGTATGGCCATTATTCATCTCATTCCCCAGTATGTTCATTACGAGATAGACTATCCAAGCCAGAAGCTACCCTCTACTGATCTCATGAAGAAGGAACTATCACTAGGCAAACTTTCCTCTGAGGATGATGGTAGTTCACAGATGTTCCCACCTCAGGTGAGTCCTCATCATATCGTCACATTTACGACAGTGATGAGTTTCATATGCCATTTATGATTGTACAGAGGTTAAATAAATTGAATTGCACATCCACAATAAACAAAAGCCACATTAATTTTTTCGAGTTACAATGCTATAACAAAACTCTATGTGAGATTGAAAGAGATTCCTGAATTAATTATTCTATTGTACTATATGGAATAAATTAAATATTCTAGAAGTTAGAATGCCAAAATTTAACAATATTGTGCTGTGTATCTGCTCTGATTCAGCTGTCTTCCTTGATGATAATAATAATAATAATAAAGTGCATTTATATAATGCTTCACCCTCAGAGGGCTCGATGCACTTCACAGCCATAAGCACACATACTCTACCATAAATGCACACCTCCACAAACAAAACCTTTCATGCATGCAGACACATACACATTCCTATTTACTCGTGTATTCACACCCAGCACCTTTATGTGTGTGCACTCAAAGAGCAGAAGTCTCAAGGTCAGGAGGAAGCATGGATTCCAGCCTCAATACAAGTTCTTTCTCTCTTTCCACCTCTTTTCTGTCTCCAAATTATGGTCACCATAGATTGCTGTAGGCCGATTTTGATCACACACCAAACACCTCATCAACACATCATTATGCATCTCTGGTGACTGGAATATCAGTATGTACAAACAAAGCATAGTCTACATGTGAAACTGGTGTTTCCTTTCCAGTGGATCCAGTGTGACCTGCGCTACTTTGACATGTCAACACTGGGCAAGTGTGCAGTGGTCATGGCTGACCCGCCTTGGGACATCCACATGGAATTGCCTTATGGAACCATGGGAGATAATGAGATGAGAAGACTGGACATTCCCGGCCTGCAGGACGAGGGATTCATCTTTCTCTGGGTCACTGGCAGGTCAGTATTGATATTCCCATGGAAGTTAAAATTCTGGATTTATGTGTTGACATAAATTGTGTCAGCAATATGGAACACTTCAGATTTGTAGACAATTTTGTATATTTCAACTACTGTAATATGAATCATCAAATTTTAAAGATAGTCTATTTGTAGGTGTGGTGTGAGTGCCCAAAAAACATTTGATGTTCCACACATGTGAATTCTTTATTTTATGATTCACTAACACTCATAAAATTTAGCATATTATTGTATAACCCAGAGCAGAATTTTGTGATGACATGAAGAAGCTACATATCAATAAATACAGTCGACTCCGCTTAATCGCCCTCTGCATAATCGCCTATTCTGCTTAATCGCCTCGTTTCCCAGGGAACAGAATTTTTTTGTATATAAAAGTCACTGGATAATCGCCTCTCACTCCGGATAATTGACCACTCTTCAGCGCCCGTGAATTCAAAGATCAGCGGTTGAAGGGTTACAGTTGACAAACAAATAATGTACACAGACGGTTTAACTACACGACGGATGGCTGACTGGTTGACTGAGTGACAGCTACCACCCCGAAAGGTGTGATATGCCTATCCTCCCCACCACCCCCCTCCTTTGTCCCCCTTGTTCCCATGCTATGCATCACTGCCTTCGCCCGTTCGATAATGCTAATGCACCGAAAGCCGTGGTATAGTCTCCTCCCGACCGTGCCATCCGACTCCTTATTGTCTGCTGGGCTACTGCGATGTGGCCAATGAGAGAGACCGCGGAGATCAAACATTTTGTGCGCTACAACACTGTCAAACTCGAGTCTGTCCTGAGACTGGCGACGAGAAGGTGTCAATGCACGATATCAAACCACAACATCAAAGAAATTTAACCCCATTACCAAAAATATGGCCAAAATTACCTACTCCGCTTAATCACCTCTCAGCTTAATCGCCTACTTTTTCCAGGGATCCCGAGGAAAGGCGATTAAGCTAAGTCGACTATATAACAGTAATTGGTTTTGTGAAATTCTGAAATAAAAGTTACATGCATTTCAGCGGTGTAGACTGCTTTCACATTTTATATTTGTAAATGTGCAAGACTTGTGGATCATTCCTCAAGTCTAGACTTACCCAGCAATTACAATACAGCATTTTGATCTTCAGTTCCATTATGTGAATGTTGTTTATTTCTTTCCCCAGAGCTATGGAACTTGGCAGAGAGTGTCTGGAGTTGTGGGGGTAAGAATGTTAGATACATCACACATTTATTTATATACTCAGGCATTTGGTATTAAACGTTACTAACATCACTCCTACAGTTATGACCAAACCAAAGGCACCATGTAAATGTCCAAGTAGTATAAATAATAGTAGACCTATAGGTCCTCCTGGCTCCTTCAGGAGGAAACAAGGAAAGTAACACAGGTTTTATGAGAGACAGTGTTGCCGTTTTGCCGATAATTATCGGAAATCCGATATTTTTTTCCTATTGGAGATTGCCGATTTTTCCGATAATGTGTTGTTAATGACTTAATGTTATTTCATTTTTGTTTTCTTCATGTTTTTATGCCTTATTACTTTATAAATTAAATAAGAAATACTTTAAATACAAGGGGAAAGTGGGCATATATGATAACATAAATTCGCGAGGATCGGGACGTCGCAAAATTTTCAAGTAATTTTTTGGTCAGCTGCTGGCAACCCTGTTAGAGAGCTTGGGAGGGAAAGGGAAGAAGAACAGATGACACACAAAGTCTGAAATTTCAACTAAAAGCACAGTTTTTTATGTGGCAAGACTGTCCAATTGCTCCTTTGCATTTATTCATTTGTGTAGTCTTTATTATTGTAAAATCTTGTTTTCCTATTCATAACCTTTTGATTCAGTCACCTATTGTTGTACATTAATGATTTTGAGTGCTGCTTCCATTCTTGATGGTCTTCCCATGTTTGACATTTTGCCTGTAGATACAAGAGAGTTGATGAGATTATCTGGGTCAAGACCAACCAGTTGCAGAGAATTATAAGGACAGGGAGGACTGGTCACTGGATCAATCACGGGAAGGAACACTGTCTGGTACAGCAATTTTTTTTTCTATTTCAGTTTTTGAGTGTCTCTCTTTGCCTCTCAGCGTGAGGTATTTTTTACTCTTATTCTGTTCTTTTAAAGATGGCAGGAAGGATTCCATTATGTAATTGTCTATTGATGTTTGAGAAGTACATGTGAGCAGAATACTTTGAGGACTTGCTTGCTACTTGATGAAAACAGTATCATGAACTCCATATAGCTCCATATGTGCTTGGTTTCAATTCAGACCCAACAAAGAATCTCTGAACAATTTGTCGCTGTTGTTGTTTATGTGTCCTTCTCATTAACCTGATTTAGGCAGATGTGTCACTCTTTTAAATAATTCTCTCTATTTTACATCAGCCAAAGAAACTGATTGAAAATGTTTTATTTCTTTCTCAAGTTATCTTTCTGCTTACCTTGAATCTTCTTTTTTGTATTATTTCACATTTGGTCCACATATTATTTCTCCTCTGGATATTACAATCCTTGCCTGATATAAACTGCTCCTTAAATAGAGCTGTGTTTCAATTAACTTATATGATACATGAGAAAGCACAGAGGGCTCCGAGAATTTCTTGAAAAATGAGTGGTGTGTAGGCTTGCTTGAAGGCCAAGTTCGTCTTAATGACAGACTTTTCCATTATTTACTGTATTTTAAAAATAGTGGTACCTGATGGATTCATATCTCATTTATTTGAAAAAAACTTGTTTGCTTGTGGTAGTGCCTTGACAACAAGCTCGTATATTGTGCATGGTATTTTACCTCACAAACTGTGTTATATAGATTGGCCATTGGGATTCTAGCTCATGAAACTGTACTGTAGATGATTTTTTTGCTGTTCACCTTGAGTAATCCATTGATTTTCACCCAACTCCTCTCCTTTCTGCATCTTTATCACATAAATATTCTTTCTGCATCATTGTCTTATGCTGTCTTCTTACTACAAACACTGTATTTCCAACCTTAGGTTGGAGTAAAGGGCAACCCAAAAGGAGTCAACAAAGGAATGGATTGTGACGTCATTGTGGCCGAGGTAATTTACCTGCAGATGCCTTATTTTCTTTGTTTATAGAATTTACAACAGTGGGAAAAAAAGTATGAATTCTATGTTCATCATGTTAGTAGAACTGGGACGAGGCAATAATGAAAATGCTGAAGTGACCCTTTCAGCACAGAAAACCAGTTTTATGTCTGCCAGAGACTCCTGGCTGGTACCAACCCCACTGTCAGTCAGCAAATTGTGTGCTTACATTTTATTTTAAGCTTACAATACCTCTTGCATATCATGAAAGGGTCTCTTCTATGGTCTTAGCAAGTGAGAGCAAGCTGGGATAATCTGAGCTTGAACTTCCCCAGGGATATTTTGTATGACTCCAGTTGTTCAGCCTACACCTTAAAATTCTCATACAAACTTTGACCATTCCTGAAGCTTGTGACCTTCTTGTTGCTATGACTTCGGCCTTTTATTTCCCTTGTTAATTTTTCCATTCTTTGAATCATGATAACTTTAATTCTCGTTTGCCAGGTGAGAGCTACAAGCCACAAACCTGATGAAATCTACGGCATCATTGAGCGTCTGTCACCAGGCACAAGAAAAGTGGAATTATTTGGTCGGCCACATAATGTTCAGCCCAACTGGTAGGACATCATTTCATGTCTGTTTAACAGATCTCTGTGCCCTGCCTTTCTTGCACCTTCTCTCTTTTTCTTCTTGTTCTCACTTTCTCTTTCATTTTCTTCCGTTAAACTGACTGATGTAGAAATTGAAGGTATAAGGAGTAAAACTGCCAATTTTCAAGATGTTGTGCTGTCCATCTACTTCCCCCTGTAATAAGCAGCATGGGCTAAATGCAGTGTGGAGCTCAGGATCTGAAGTTTGTGAGTTCAGTTCCAGCCATAGCATGGTCATGTTGTAAAGGGTTTCAGAAAACATTTCATTCACAGTTCCACTTTGCCGTTTTATGACAAAAGAAAGAAAGCGCCATTGGGAAAGTTTTGAGAAAATCGCAGAAATGTTTTTCAAACTTTAAGGATTCGCCTTTATAATTGTTTATAATTAACACTGGTGCACAGTGTCCTTTAAGGTTCCCTAACTTCGTTATCTATTGAGATATCGTGATGGGACCCAGCTAGAAAAGTGCGTCATCATCTGGGGATTCCAAAACTATAAATAACTCAATTTGACCTACTTTGGCGCTTTCGTCCTTTTGTCATAAAACGGCAGCACAGTCCACCTACCTGTGAATAAGGTACCTGGCTATAGACAGTGAAAGAATATTTTTGTAGATCAGGGTCTGTGAAAAGCAAGGGCACTGTATTTTTCCCAGGTAATTAAGAAAGTCCTGGAATGACCTGGCAGGCTGGTGGTAATAATAATTTGAATGTGCATGAGCAGACATTGGCCTGGGAGTGAGACACATACAGTACTTCATTGTTATTTATGGCCAGGCAGTTGAAAATATCATTGACTGATCTGGCTTGTCAGAATAATGATATTATGAAGTTACTTGCGCAGGCATTGGCCTGGATGTGATACTTATAGATCTCAATATTACTACGGTTTCTCATTTCCTCAGGATCACCCTTGGTAATCAGTTGGAAGGAGTGAGACTGAAGGATCCAGATATCGTCAAACTGTTCCGAGAAAAATATCCAGATGGGAACTGCATGGGACCATCCCAGAATAGATAGGCTCAGTCCTGCTCATTCCTTGCCTTGGAAACATTATCTCACTTTCTGTAAAGATGACCATGTAAAATTCTGGAACTTCATGGAAGATTCAATTTTGAAGACTTGAAAGAAACATACTGAACTGCAGTCACATTCATTACAAAGCTGATTGAAATAGTCTGCTGATTTGAGTTTATGGTGCACATACAGTATAACTGTTGCAGTTGCAATATCAATATTTGGCATTGAAATTTTTGTAAGGGGGAAGTATGCAGGATGAAATTGGAAATGACAGAAAAAGTTTTGCATTGTTATCAGTCTTATTACATTTCTAATTTTCTCTGTTGATGGGCCAGTACTGCTTATTGTTTGAATGTTTTCTCCTCCATGTATATTAGGTGTGTCTATAGCAGTGGCAGCATCCCCATCAAGCAACAGCTCAGAATTCTGTACAGACAAAAGTCATGAGAATATAGACCATTGTAAAATCTTCTTCACTACAAGTGTCCCAACTCCCCTGTAAGCGGCATGTAGTTGAGAGAGGGATTCTTATTTAATCTGAAAAGAATTGGTGAAAGGGACTCCAAAGTACTTCTCAAAAAATTGTTTTTTTTTGTATTACTGCTAGATGTATTTCATAGAAAGATGAATTAGGGGTTACAAAGATGTTTCACAACAGTGCTAATTTTGTGTTAAAAATTTGCAACAAACATGTTCAAGTGTGCTTTATTATTATGAAAAAATGCAGTGCAGGTTTTATGTGACGGTTTATTTGTAAGACTTCTATGTAGCAAGTGTTAAATCAGTGGAAGACAACTTGCAAGGAATACTTTTTTTCAATTCAATTGACAGTCCTTCCTCCTTAGACTGGTCTCTCTTTTAAGTCTCCATTCACTTGGTGAAAACTGTGTCTGAATCAGATCTGAAAACTGGGTATGTTTACTTAATTTTCTTGTACAGTCAAATTCTTTCCTGCCCTGCAAAGTCTTTATCATAGTTTTACCAACTAAGTACAAGGGTTTTCAAACGTTTTTATTGACTTATAGATGGGTTAGAATCTAGTGAATGCTTTTGGGATCACTCCTGAGTATCGTGACTGGAAGGGTGGTGAGGCCTCACGTATACATATGTCCATGTTCAGGCACGAGTTTTCGATTGGTATTGTAAGGACAGACATGGAATAGGCATATGACCCATGCCTGCCCAATGAACAGAGGCAAATAAAATTTAAAGAAAAAAAAAGTGAATCCTTTTGGCCAAGCACTGACCAACAGTACTAGATTTGAGTAGTTGATTGGACTAGTGCATCTGATCTGAGCACAGTTATTCTATTCTTTTTTTGTCCTATGACATTCACTTACTGGTGGGCAATGACAGGTGTAAAATCAAGTTGACATCAGTGTTTTGTGTGACTAAAATAATCAATGTTTCAAAATTATGACATGGAAAGCAAGCTTATAAATGCATAACTTACAGTCAAATACCACATTATAAATACCGCCATATGGTTGTTTCCCTTGGCTGTTGGGTTAAGCCAATGGCAGCCTTTGTAGTTTTGTTATTTTAAATTCCCGAAGTAAAACATTCACCAGACTTTACTTATAAACAGAAAACAAGTGATGCAGTCTTTAATAAAAACGTAACATCACAGTTATTGATTATTTTTGAAAACACTGATATATATAAAGCATGTCTCTTGAAATATCCATGTATTGATATTTAGACTTTGATGTGCCCACTTCTGCATTCATTGTGTTCATTTATACAAGGAATTTATGGTGGAATGACAGTTTCTGGTAAACAATGAAGTTATTGTTAAGTATCCACACTTGCTTCCTTTTGTTTTTATTTGTCTTGGCCATTGACACAATCTGAGACTGATATTACTCAGTGCCAAAACTCAATATGATCCCTCAGTACTGAATGATTTGAAAAAGAGAGAAATAATGAAAGGGTATTCGTGCTTCAAACAAATGATCTTTTTTTTTTTTTATTTAAAACTGTGATAAATCTTTGATGAAACCCAGTTTTCAAGCCCAATCTTGATTTGAATGATTCTGAACAACTGAATACATTCTTACTCATTTTTCAAGAAAAATCCATCCACACTGAATTTTGGAAAGATGCTATTCAGTCAGGTTGGTGATTATGCAAACAAAATCTTCTTGTCGCTGTCCTGTCCAGTTTCTC
>JAWQUT010000339.1:64072-99710 GCA_033807755.1 Ellobium chinense
CCCCCCCCTAAAAAAAAAAACAACTTTAAAACGATTATACTTCTTGTGCTAAAGGTTTGCAAGGAACATGTTCAAGTGTGCTTTATTGTTATGACAAAATGGTCTCTCTTTTAAGTCTTCAGTGATCTGGTACTAATCTAAGTGTGTGTCTGATTGGTATGAAAAATCCCTAGCAGTTGCTGTCTGGCAAAACTGATGGGAAAATTTTTAAAGTAGTTAAGTTTTACAACTTGACAGGCATAATATGGCTGTAACCATGCTGATATGATGTAAAACTCAAATGTTGTGGTGAAGCACACAGGATGTATCAGTGCTGCATGGTAAAGCAATTGTTATAGTAAGCAATATGAACACAGAAATGTATGTAGGCACAATGTAGTGGCTAATAAAGTGAACAAGGTAAACACAGTATGGACGTACAGCGGAGCAACTATTACAGTCAAAAACTTGACAAAAATGTAGTAAACAAACATAGTACACATGTATATGCACATCATAGCAACTGTTACAGTAAACAAAATGAATACAGTTTGGATGCACAGACAAAAGCTTGAGAACCATGCAGTGGTCTTTATACTGCAACATTGTAATGTCACATGACACATCAGCCTTCCTCATACTGAATATAATTTAGTACAATACTATTTTGTACCCACATGAGGGATGTACAAACATTGAAATACTGAAGGCTTTCTCAGGCATTTCAACAGAGACCATAATACTGTGTCTTGAATTTAACAGATACAGTATGTAGTTTATATTACTACCCTTGGTTTTACATGGTTAAAGAAATTAAGACCATACCAGTTACACCAATATTTTTGTAATTACAGAATGTACAAAAAGTTACCATGAAGAATATTGATTCTGTCAACTCCAGTTAACTGCAATTTACTTTATCACCACTTACGCTTAATCACAACATTTTTCAGATAAGGGAAGTACATGTAGTCACAATTTTTTACATACTGCAGAGTAATTGCATTTAAGCAGAGTTGACAGTACAAATAAATACCATCTGGAAATACTTTTACCATAAACTTTTTGCAATGCACCACAATCATTGGTATGGTAAACTCAGCATACACCAGCCATTCCTGTTGAGACCACTCTCAGTTTTTGCCTCACACTTCAAAAGATTTGAGTTCTAAAATCATAAATACAGTACCAACAGATAAACTGAAGTTTCACCTGTTTGGCCAGCTGATAAATATCATTTTGAAAATTGTCTGACATCCTGCTTGAAGGAATCACATTTTGTGTTGACATGGTATCAGATTATTCTGCTGGACCAGAATTTAAAATGGGAAACTTTCTGTTAAGTTACAAATCAAAGATTTAAGTTTGTCTTCAGTTATTAAAGGTCAACTAAATATGTATTCTACTGAAATTCAAAATTTGAGGAATTATTCAAACTGGTAGAATCACTAATTTCAAAGTCAGTAATACTGACAATTTGACAAGTCTTAAAGATGTAATGAAAATTTGGCAACTGCAAATTGTGGGAACGAAAATAAATAAGTACATGTAATTAGAGTTTAGTCAGATTTGCACTGATCATTATTTATATCAAGACTCTTTTGTTCCATTGAATGTTTATCTCATTAACAGGTTCTTACTATTTCTCTAAAGTCTAAAGGCTTTTAGACCCCATTATTGTTTCACTGAAACAGCCTTGGTGCTGGTACTGATTAAAAAACATGGATTTCCTTTACTAAAAACTAACGAAATTATACACTTATCAACATTTAATTTTACACTTCTTGACTATCCAACAATATTGCCTTGGGGTCAGCACCACACTGATGTGATACAATCATGCCAGAGGAAGGCTAGTCTAGTCTAGATCTTCTAGCCATAGTTCTGAATGACCGAGCTACAGTGTTGAGACAGTCAGCAAAATTTCCACAACAGGCACCAGAGTAAGCATATAATATACAATACAGCGGTTTTTTTTTTCCACAGCCGTATCCCTTCTGTCTCCTCCATGCCCGAATTTAAATCCAATTTCCGTATTATACCAGTGACTACAGGGCCAATGTTGAAGACATTTTTTTTTCTAAATCAAGTCTACCTAGTCTAATCATTTTGTGGTGATAGAAACTTCAAAACTTTAAACTGGACTCAAAACTTCAAAACATAGGAAAAGATAAAATTTGAGGATATGGGAAGGGGATATGGGTAAATTATAGGATTGTTGTTTTTATTTTTTGTTAGTGAGGTGAGAATGAACACTTCGAGGTCAATGAAACTAGCCATACAACAAGAACCCAGTAGTAGAGAGACAATCCTCAGTAGAGAGAACAAATAAACATCTGTACGTGCCAAACTCACTTTTACAGGGGGCATAAAAAGTGCTGAACTGCGCCTCATTTTATCAGTAATCAATGGTGCACATATACGGCTATCTCTCGGAAACTATAAAACTTGGAAATAACAACCCAAACAGAAATATTATGTTATGCTCTGTACAGAGGGTCAAAGGTGAAACTGACCAGGTCTGGCGTCTACGATTTTTTTTTCCTAGTACATAAAAGTACAGGCTGGACTCCTAGGTCATCCAATCTGTCTGTCTGTCTGTCTCTCTCTCTCTCTCTCTCTCTCTCGTGCACATTCCACAATTCTGATTCCATCTACATTCACAGCTCTCCAAAAAAGCACGTCCACACTAAACTTCATTTGTTTCTGGAAAATCACAATAATAATATCAGAGCCGCCATAATCAGTCTCATTCGAAAATATTACCGCTTATAAATAAACAAACCACACGCGTCACCATTTATGCATTTACAAATCAAAGCCATGGGCCTGCATCTATGTGGACGAAATCCCTGTGATACGCAAACTGATTTTGATAGGTTCACACTTCGTATCAATGAAATACACGTAGGCTTATTCACTCTACGGCGGTTTGGTACCTCAAAAATTACCCGTACACCTCCCACCCTCATTTGTCTGCATTGTGTACATCAATAATGATACGTGACGGAATGCTCACTGTTTTGCCTGCACATCTGTCTGGCCAAGTGCCCGGTGACGTCATGACATTCAAATACAGAAAGAAGCTAGAACAGGTGTTCCCAATCTTTGTCAGAGGGGGCTGGGAGCAGGTTCATCCTTCAGTCATCTTGTGAAAGTCATAATATGTCAAACGCACGTGTTTGTTTTATCGCAATGCATGATAGTGAGTAACATACAATCCTCTTCTATCTTCACTGCCTTCGCAGGCATGGTGTTCAACCCAGTCGGACGACATTTTGGTTCACAAACCAACCACAGGACACCTCCCTCCCCTCTGGGCTAGAGGTACTGATTACTTCCAGTACATATCATATCATGCTGTCAAAAAGTGTCATAGGACTAAAGCCATTGAGGTATTTACCAAAACAGCAGAGCCATGTGGATGTGTTATCCAGGGCGTGTATCATGTACACTCAAGTCCATTATCTCGACATCGCACACTATGTGGACACGCTTCTCAACGCTGCATAAATCTGAAGCCCAAACGTTTCATTCTTCATAAACTAACTCATCCTTCATCAATACTTTCGTTTCTCTTATATCGACAGACTGCTGCATGACCAGCGGGCAGCAGTATTTGTACGAGTTGTACTATAATGCTGCAAACACAAGCTCCCTCCACCCATGCACACACCAGATCTAGATTCATTCCTCTTTACTCGTATGCGCCGCCGAGGTGAGGGCGATGCTAGTAAGAGCTGGAGTGGGAAGGGGTAGACAAAGAAAAGATGGCTAAAGGACCATGTTTCTTTTGTTGATCGTCCCTGTCAGTTCCATCGCTTTCCATTCACATTCTTATAATTCAATTTTCTCTTAAGTCGACGCAACCTGCGATGGTCCCCTTGACATCGAGATATCCAGACTGTACCGTTTTAAAGTACACACTGGGAGTTGCACTAACCATCAGCAGCAAGTAGATTTGCTACTGTTGATCGACAGGTCGCCTTGATTGACGTGCACGCTCTGGTGCAACCATGAATTCTCTAAGTCGTACTTGGTCGTCTTGTAGGAGGTCAACAGTTTCTCAGTCACTCTGCTCAGCACATCGGGAATACCTTGACCTTGATAGGAAGGAAACAGGGAGAATGATGGGAAGGGCACAGGCAGGGGGAATAATCAACGAGACGGGAATTATTCCTTACGCCATGGAGACTGTCACGGTTGCCATATCTCTAATAATTGGAATTCTGACAATACGCCTATACCCCAAGCCATGTTTCTAAAGGTGTGTTATCAGGAGTTGTGTTATATAAAGTGCTCTTCATAAGAAAGAAAGCTATTAAGACTACTGAACATGAGAGTGTTAAGCAGGAGATGGGTTATCACGCCATGGGCGGATTTAGGATCAGCGGGGTCCTGGACACGGGAAAGATGCGGGCCTCCCTTTCATCCCTTAATACAGCTCTGTGTAACCGGGTGGCTAGGTATATAGTCTTTCTTTATTATTAGGGGGGAGGGGGGATGGGAGCTCAGTCTGATAATATTTCAGATGTTACATATTATTTAAGGGAAGCGTGTCACCAGGGATTCTACCAAAATACGGTACTGTGAATTACCAATTTTGAGAAGATGGGCCGAAAAAAACCTAACACTATAAAATGTTCATACCCCTGAGCCATGTGGATGTGTTATCCAGGGCATGTACAGCCTAGTCCAGGTACCACCTGTCTCTCTCCCTACACCTTCCTCTTCCGACTGTGATAGACTGGTAATGAATTAACAAAACAAAAACGATGTCTGTTCCAGCCTTAAGAACAAATACATAGTTACACAAGTAGTAACCAAAAATGGCGATTTCTGTAAACATGTCTATATTCCCTATCTCTATGGATCGACAGTCCATAGCAACCCTTTTCCATCACCACCCCCCCCCCCCCCCCNCCCCCCCCCCACACACACACACACACACATAAAAAAGGCCAACTGACAGAATAACGAGTGGCAGTGCTAAACTAAAAATGGTGGACTCAATAGCCCAATAGATGCCGTGAATGGCCATCAACACTGACACCTCCTTTCACAAGAGCCACGTGACGCTATAGGAGGTTGCTGTGATCGATCGAGCTAAAAACTGCACAAGGATTACAAACTCAAGAAACGGAAAAGAGAGAGAAAAAAAAACTGTTTTGGTCCCCATACTCACCTGTCTTAGCAGAAGTGAGAAAAGCGGATTCACATTCATGGAAGGTGGCAAAACTTTCCACAGTAGTTTGTGTCACCAACTGGCCTTTGTCGATTTTGTTACCCACTAAGAACCTGAGAGCTGGACAGAAAGAAAGGACGAAGTCACGGATATGAGTAAAGATATTAGTATACAAATGTATTTGTCATTGAAGTAGAGCATATTCAACAAAAATCTCAACAAGGCTTTAGTCTATCTGTACAGAATCTAGCTTAGCCTGTATTTTACAACAACAACAACAACAACAACAACAACAACAACAACAACAACACACACACACACACACACACACACACACACACACACACACACACACACACACATCAACTTCCTTTAACAACCATCTGTTAACTTACAATTTTCCTTATAATTCATAACATTTTACAGATGACAGCATAATCGATCATATAGTTTTAAACTCACGCACTTGAAAACTAGCGCACTCGTTCTAAGAATACAAAATTAAATACAGTACATGTACACATGTACCTGTTGGCCTACTCTGAAATTTTATTAATGAACTTCGAAAACTTCACAAACTCGAAACAATGGAATGTTCCTGTGAAGGCACTTCCTGATTTAGGATTCTCCCAATCTGTGCTTGGATATGACGTTGGGACAGGTTTAGACAAAGTATCATTGGGAAAATCCCTAAATATAGTCTACGAAACTCTCTAGCGGTGATAGAATTATACTATCGTCCGCTCGTTCCCCTGCAGTGCTACAATAGAATATGTACGCTTCTCCTAGCTGACCTTTGAGCGCGACCGTAGAATTATTGTATCCCTGTGCCACTTGACCGTCCGGCAGACAACACAAAAATGCAACGATTATTATCCGTAACAACGGCCACGCAGCTGCGGGAGGCAAGACAGGAAGACGCATCGCGCTACAAGAGCTAGAGATTTTTTTTTCTTCCCTAATCCTAACCCTGCCGTTAACCCTGCTCGTATTCCTAACCCAAACACAGCTTAGGAAAGTCCAGAATTTCGTCGACTTGAAATTCAAGTTAGTGAAGTCATTCTGGTTGAAGGTTACAAACTCCTAATTGGCTGAAAATAGCATGTTGTCATATGCGTTAGGAGGACAGTAATAAAATGTGGAGAATGGGCCCTAGCTTGTGAACCTACCTGTGAATTATTTTACACTCTCCTGAGTTTGTAAACTAAACCTGAAGTTTGGGTCATTCGCTGTTTGTAATTTGAGCAAAAACGTATACATTTTGAGCGAAGAAACATATGTAGTTTGCGCAAATGATTGTCGACAGTTTGAGCAAAGCAATTTAAATTGGGGAATACAAGTGCTCGAGGTGTTACAGTAATTTTTCTCAGCCAGAATGTTTTGAACTGGCTGTGCTCGTTAACAGTAGTAATACTATTACAAATCCAACTGCATTAACTTCTCACTCTGGCGTTTAATTTACTCTATTAGTATTATTCTCGTGCCTGTTCATGTTAAATTAAACTTTAGTCACGAGGTATATATCAAAGCTGACATATTATAATTTTAGTTATATTTGGAATCATAGTTATATTTTGGGGACATTAGTTTCTTCAGTCATCCTCGGAACAAAACCTAGTATCTCTTACCGATCACAAGTATTGATTCTAGAAATTATGGAAACACCATATTATGTTAGTTAAGTTGTGGTCTATAATTCAAATTCCTATAAATTGAACTGTATACCATAGCATTTTATTTGCGAATTTTCACATTTTGTACCGCATTCATTTGCCAGAATTGCACTGATATTTTTGGTGAATTTATTTCACCACTTTTGTCAATCCCACTTCCACCTCCCCGTTGGCGAGTAGGGGGCAACAGAATTGGACTGATAATAAAGATGGATCAGATTCATCAGAATACATCAGTACAGTTCTGGCAAACAGAAGGGGTGAAAATAAAATGCTGTAAGGCATCTAAAAATGTGAAAATTTACAGGTAACAATTTGCTCAAACTGCCAAAAAAAAAATTTGCTCAAATTACATATCATAAAATTTGACCTATTTGCTCAAACTGCATACGGCCGGGTCATTCACTTCGGTTTCGGTGTGGCCTTCTGTGCTGAGCACTTGTCAATAAAGAAACTGGTTAGCTTTTGATGTATCGGTTCGCAGCTCGAAAACGAAATGAAAGATCTGTATTTTAAACATCATTTTTAATAAGCTCATTGAATTCTGAAAACACTTAAAGAGGACTTAGAGATTGTGAAATTTCTTGTAAGTGACAGTGGAGAAAACAGTTTATTGGCTCAAAGAAGGAAATTGGATTAGGCTTCTGTAAACTGAATATTGCTAGACTAGCCTACCTGTTGGTGCGTACTCCTTGGCATCTTCCTGCCACTTGCTAAGGGAGGAGAGTGAGTCAGGATCATCCACGCTGAACACCATCAGTACGGCGTGAGTATTGCGATAAAAGTTCCGGGTCAGGGTTCGAAACCTCTCCACCCCGGCCGTGTCCCATAAGGACATCTGAGGAACCGAAATAAAGCAATAGGAAAACTTTCGTTATGGGAGGTCAAAACAAGCTAATAAGGATGTTATAGGCTTGTATGTCTTACAGACAGATAAAATCAGATTCAGCCATCTTTTTTACGATATCAAATTACTGATATGATACTTTCATTAGGTGAAAAAAAAATGTTGGTGTAGAATTCATCTAGCCCTAGTTGTGTAGTTTGAAATGATAGGGGATCACTAACATTCAGTGGAACAAAATATTGAGAAATCGCGATTAAAATAATCTTATGCTAAATATAGCATCCACTATGATTCACAAAAATTCAAATTTGTCGAAATTTACCGTTCGTGTGCCCATAAAATGAATGGGGTCTTGTGTGTGTGTGTGTGTGTGTGTGTGTGTGTGTGTGTGTGTGTGTGTGTGTGTGTGTGAGAGAGAGAGAGAGAGAGAGAGAGAGAGAGAGAGAGAGAGAGAGAGAAAGAGAAAAGAAATGAGCTTAATTCTCGATTTCTGCCACAAACAAGAATTTCATACTGGGCGGTCAAAATCATCCTCAGTCTAATTTGTCAGTTTCTGTACTAGCGACATGAGCCTCGTTTTGACTGGCTGCAAAGTAAATGTTATTTACATCAATGTGTGTTCAGATGATAACAGAAACTCCATCGAATGCATCGAAGAGTTAACTGCGCATACATATTCACTGGCAGATGCAAGGGAGGTCACACTTTCTAGTCATTCAAAAGGATAATTCTAATATCTAGATGCCCTCGGCCTATTGCTGTTGTCGGTTTGTGCTACCATTTATGTTCCTGGGACTACTCCTGCTATTGCTACTATGACTGATATGTGAGGGGGATGTGTTGATGTTGTTGTTGATGTTGTATTTGCTGTTGTTGTTGTTGTTGTTGTCGTTGATGTTCTTCTTTTTGCTATTGTTGTTGCTGTCGACGCCGTCGCAGCCGTCGTCGTTGTTGTTGTTGTTGTTGTTGTTGTTGTTGTTGTTGCTGCTGCTGTTGTTGTTGTTGTTGCCACGACCCAGTAATGAGACAATTCTAGATAATCTGGTTACGTTCACGAAATTTCGGCTCGCCTAATTGAGAAAAAAAAAGTGGCTGTATGCATAGGCCTATATTCCATACGTTAGTAAACCACAATGAACATTACTAATGTTTTGAAAGCTTCCCGTGCAGTGCGTTAATTAACACAACAATTTTGCATACGGCCACAGGAAACGGAGTTAACTCCAAACTAGTTAATTTGGATGATATGCCTGTCCAGTCTAAGCAATTTAGTTCCGTAATCGAAAGCCAGATTAACACGTCAGTCACACACAGGCTCGGCCTACGACAGTTATTTTAAAAAAATACACACACGTCAAGGTGTCCCTGATTTTGACGGCTATCTCTTAAAGAGTGCTTTCACTGATAACTTTCTTTTCTTTCTTTCTTTCTTTCTTTCTTTCTTTCTTTCTTTCTTTCTTTCTTTCTTTCTTCTTTTTCTTTCTTTCTTTCTTTCTTTCTTTCTTTCCTTCCGTTTCTTTCTTTCTCTTTCTTTTTTTCTTTCTTTCTTTCCCTGCTCCTCTTCTTCTCCTTCTTCTTCTTTTTCTTCCTCTTCCTCCTGCTGCAATTTTTTCAATCTGGGGAGACAAGGATTTTCCAAGTAACAAGGAAGTATTACAGTGACCCTGTACATGCATATTACATACACATACGTCAAGGTGTCCCTGATTTTGACGGCTATCTCTTAAGAGTGCTTTCACTGATAACTTCCTTTTCTTTCTTTCTTTCTTTCTTTCTTTCTTTCTTTCTTTCTTTTCTTTCTTTCTTTCTTTCTTTCTTTCTTTCTTTCTTTCCTTCCGTTTCTTTCTTTCTCTTTCTTTTTTTCTTTCTTTCTTTCCCTCCTCCTCTTCTTCTCCTTCTTCTTCTTTTTCTTCCTCTTCCTCCTGCTGCAATTTTTCAAGGCCCAATCATGCTGTTAATCGCAATGATTCGCCTGGTTGCAGTTTTCTCATTAAATCGCAGTGTTTGGCATAAATACACACAAAATGGAGGAAATGTCTCTTGAATTCGACTTCCAGAACAACCAGAGAACGCCAGATCTAAGTATGACCCAGTCTCATTTGAGTATCAAGAAGTCAAAGGGCCTTTCCACTTGCTAAAGTTATGAAGATACCAATAGCACCTGGCCTTTTGGCTTGCAATTTTAAAAAGTCCCTATAAAATCAGGAAACTGGCCATGGAGAGGGGAAAAGGGATTGGGTTTAAATTTCAAAGGCTTAGATAGGCGCAAATACATTTATTGTTGACTCAGAATATGAGAGGTTTAGCCACTCAAGTACAAACTTCGTGGTTAATGCTAGATGGGTAAGATTACCTTGTTTACTATGTGAAAAAGCCTAAAATATTAAGTAGCCTGATTCACAGCTCGAGTTCTCAAAATCTACTTGGTTTATGGGCATTTTGCTATGTGTCAAAATTTGGAGGAATAGTTCAACAACACGTTTGGAACGTATTTTGGCATGGGATCCCAGGATAAGTTAATGAGAGATGTAAAACCTTATACAGCCAACAGTGAAAAACAACACTGACCTCTTTATACCTAGGGGGGGNGGGGGGGGGAGGAGGGGTATCTTCCTTTGAAGATCTTTTGTTGCCTCGCTCTCCAAGTATGAGAGTTTCCTATCAATTTTGAGGTTTGAGAAATATTCGAGCTTGGGATTAAAATTTGGTAACGACAAGAACGACTCGGGAGCAGAACATAACATACGAGTATTTTGTTGCTTCGTTTGTTTTTTGGTTGTTGTTTTTTTTTTTTGACAGCATGGTAGGGCCGTATGTTCAACTGTACTGAGATCCATGATTACTAATATGGTATGGTCACATTTTCCACTTAATAAAAATTTTATCTATATCTCCATGAACAAAAACGGACTGCGGGCCTGTGGGGAATATAGCAAAACGAAGTGGAGTGGGAAGGCCCAAAGTAAAATATTTTAATAATTTTTTTAATACAAGTACATAAAAATATGGAAGTGCAATAACATTTAGTTTTATGTTATTGCACTTCCATATTTTTATGTACTTGTATTAAAAAATTATTAAAATATTTTACTTTGGGCCTTCCCACTCCACTTCGTTTTGCTCTATATCTCCATGGCATTGCAATTAAGTTGAGTTCAGCAGTGTCGACCATGATAATTTACTTCACTCAGCTTCTAGATAATCAGATAATGTTCAGAAAGACCCGACAAAGCAGTCAATCACTTGTCAGTCGGTAAAGGGTTGCCACAAAGGCTTCTGGATGTAGACATGTTAGTTCCTGTAACTTGATCTTGAGATTTTAAAGGTTAGATGAAAGAGGAAGAGGAAGTCACCATTTTGCACGGTTTTCATTAACCTGACTTTAAACCTGTCAACTTTTATCATTTAGATTTCATGGTAACAGAGACAGAGTGAACGCCATTTATAACAGCGTGGCTATAACGGGAATCCCATTTTAATGGTGGCATTTTTGAACGGTCATTATCTACCCGAGTACTCATGCACACATAGCGTTTTCCTTGTCTTAATCTCTGTTTCACAAGCTATCTAGCGGCGAATACGGTCGCTGAACCCAATTCTGTAGTAAAAACATAATCTCTCTAATCCTCACCACACTATATACTATCTGATATATCTGGACCAGAGATTCCTAGATTTTCCTTATGGGATCGACGAAGGCCTTCTCCTTGACTAAACTACCCTTTCAGACTCCGCCTTGCTTCAGTTGTGATAAAGAAAAGTAAAGCAATTCGTATTTTCTAAATATAGTACGCCCCTTGCGTCCTCCGTGGAATTGATGACGATTGTTACAAACTAGGAATATTGCTCAGTGATTCTTATAACAAATAGACGGTGGAACCAGCAGTCACTCAAAGAAACAGAATACCATCGTCTATGACTTCATAATTTAATTACTAAACAAGCCCGACAGGCCACGATACATTTCTGAAAGCTTTACAAAGAACGTATATATTTATGAATCAAAACTGGGTACAATCCGGACTCTACCACTCACGATAGATCCCACAGGGATACAGGTCTAACAAAGTGGTAACTTAATAGCAATTCCTTATCATGATCATCCAAGTATTCATAATACCATTCTCACAATGCTGACTTACTAAAACATCCCCCTTCTCAAACGACAAGGTGTGAGATGGGCGAATACCTGCGAATAGACTAGTATAGTAAAGTCACGTGCATTCAGATTTGAATTAGATAAAAGGGCTACAGTGATGACCAAACCAAGACCGGATTGTTGGCTAGTTTACACAATGTCAAACAGATCTGTATAAGAAATGGAAAATGTATTCGTCAAAAGAAAAAAAAAGAAAAGCCCATGAATTTTGTGTGTGTGTGTGTGTGTGTGTGGGTGTGTGTGTGTGTGTGTGTGTGTGTGTGTTGCTTTTTTTGTGTTTTTTGTTTGTTTTCGATTATGCATTGTAAGATCAGACATAGGATATGCCTGTGCTCTGTGTTTGTCCAGTAAATAAAGGCAAACAAACAAACCACAACAGACAAGCACACCATACTGTCACAGTGATTAGATAGGTTGAACACTTTGCTCTCAAAACACGGGTTGTGGCCATAATAGAAAAAAAAAAGGATGAAAGTGCCGTAGACAAGTGCTGATAACGCCTGAGTGCTGATAATGTCTGAAAACGTCTGGACTAGGCCTGTATCGGCAACAGCTACAACAAATGTACCTCTATACAGATATCACCCATGATGACATAAAAGGCGTATTTCGCAGATAAGGTCAAATGATAATCTTGGTATCATTTTGTTTTAAATTTATAACTTTCAAGCCGCTTCTGATAGCCTATTCGGAGTTCCTGGTTGACTTAGAGCCGAAAAAGGAAATAAAATAGACTATAGTCTCAGACATGGTTTGCGGAATTCGCTTGTAGTGTTTACAAAGTGGTTGCATGAAGATCGTATTTTTCTTCAAGGTTCGGTGTTGTGAAGTTGGACGTTATACACCAACACGGACGATGTTGACCTACATGGAGATTTATCTAGATCAAGAACACTTAAAGAAAAGGGAATCATTGGCGAACGGGCAAAATGCACGCTAGTGCGAACTGTTTTAAATCTCGGACAACGGCAAAGAAGTGGTCTAGACCCTGTTTCATTTGTTGGGATGGGATTGGAGGNGGGGGGGGGGGGGGGGGAGAAAGGTAGGAAGGAGCAGAGCTTTGTGCGAAGCTCTCATTCCTCATTTGATTCAGTCGTAGATGAGTACATAAAAGTGTGAGTGAGGACGGGCTTCATGGCGCTGCACTGCGGCGACTAATAGTGACTTTATTATGTATGTCATTGTCATAGAATGGCTTTGACTTGACAGCATTTAGTTTTAGATGTTTTTACCATGGGGTAATAATTCATTTTTAAAATTGTTTTTTAATGAGGTATTTTCAGACGGGTCAGTTACACCACGTGATCAAGGGCTTGCTAGGCTATTTTGATACATGAGCAGAGCATGTAAACAAACCAACGTGTGAGCAAGATTTCCTAGGTCACGTGATGGAGCTGAAAATACCTAATTGTAATACGAAACTGGCTGCCGTAAAGTCAGAGCTTTTCAGAAATTAGTGTAAATTGATTTGGCATTCTGTTGGAATGGCCCTCAATGTCGTCCAGCGGCCATATGCATAATCCCTACGTTAGTTAACGCAATGCTGTAACAACGGGAAACTCCGAAAACAGTAGTGTTCACCGGGGTTAACACAGTACGTTAACTAACGTATGTGTAACCGGGTGGAAAGGCAAGACAGTATAGTATTTGTTCTCTCTCAATGAGGGGGAGGAGGGTGAGCTTAGTCTGATAAATTTTCAGATGTTACATATTATTTTAAGGAAGTGTGTCACCAGGGGATTTTACCAAATTACTGTGAATGATCAATTTTTAGAAGAAGGGCCGAAAAAACCTACGCTAGAAAATTTCTGTCCCTGCTGGGGATCGAACCAGGGTCTCTCAGCTTGCAAGTCTGAACGTGTTACCACTGGATCTACACTACAGGTAGGGACGCTAACTTCACAGCAATTTAATCCTTAAATACCTACTGCCTGAATCGGTCCCTACTTCCACGTGCGGACCTAGTGTTCACCCGTGACCCTATCACACTTCCCGACTGCTCACATATGGATTATGCCTACGGCCACAGATGTCTCATGCTTTTCTCCGGCATAAGTCCCTGCGGATCTAAATTCCCTTCCCCCCCCCCCCCCCCCCCCCCNCCTCCAAACAGTGGTGAGAAAGGCGTCTGTATGAGAAATTGATATTATAGGACCTACTGGAATGGGGCACTTTTAAGGTAAATATTGTCTGAAAGGCGTGCCACGCGTGGGGAATCAAGTTTGAATAAAAAGGCCGAAAAGTGAACGAGGCTATAAGAGGTTTCCTCCTGACCCTCTCTGCTTGCAAGTGTGGCATTTTAATTATTTAAGAAAAGCCTAAAATCCCTCTAAGATGTTACAAATCCCTCCTCAAATTTCTTACAAGGGGGAAATGTCTCCTTCAACTCACGTTATTTAGTGCATTGCTGTAACCACGGGAAACTCCCAAAACATTAGTAGTGTTCACTGTAGTTAACGAACGCATTACGTTAATTAACGTATGTGTAACCGGGTGGAAAGGCATATCAGTATAGTATTCTTTTCTTATATTTAAGGAGGAGGAAGGTAAGCTTAGTCTGATAAATTTTTTTTGATATTACATATTATTTTAAGGAAGTGTGTCACCAGGGATTTTACCAAATTCCTGTGAATGATCAATTTAGAGAAAAGATGGGCCGATAAAACCTACTCTAGAAAATTCCTGTCCCTGCCGGGGATCGAACCAGGGTCTCTCAGCTTGCAAGTCTGAATGTGTTACCACTACACTACAGGGACGTTAACTTCACAGCAATTTAATCCTTAAATACCTACTGCCTGATTCGGTCCCTAACTTCCACGTGCGGACCTAGTGTTCACCCGTGACCCTATCACACTTCCCGACTGCTCACATATGGATTATGCCTACGGCCACAGGTGTCTCATGCTTTTCTCCGGCATAAGTCCCTGCTGATCTAAATTCCCCCCCCCCCCCCCCCCCCCCCCCCCCCCNTCCAAACAGAGGTGAGAAAGGCGTCTGTATGAGAAACTGATATTATAGGACCTACTGGTATGGGGCACTTTTAAGGTAATTATTGTCTGAAAGGCCGGCCACTCGTGGGGAATCAAGTCTGAATAAGAAGGCCGAAAAGTGAACGAGGCTACAAGAGGTTTCCTCCTGACCCTCTTTGCTTGCAAGTGTGGCATTTTAATTATTTAAGAAAAGCCTAAAATCCCTCTAAGATGTAACAAATCCCTCCTCAAAATTCTGACAAGGGGGAAATGTCCCCTTCAACTCACGTTTGTTAGTGCATTGCGGTAACCACGGGAAACTCCCAAAACATTAGTAGTGTTCACTGTAGTTAACGAACACATTACGTTAATTAACGTATGGATTAAGAATAAGGCCACTGGGGTAAACACTGCTTACAAGTATTTAGTCGTGACCTCCTACGCGCTGAACTTCACCAAAACCCATGCGAGTCGTGAGTGTTCTGTTCTCGCGTGAGTCAACTCCACTTTCCAACTGCTCACGATGTGTTTTCGTTTGGCCATGCTGTACAAGTGTTCGTGCTTCTCTATTTACGGCTTGTCACGAATGTCATTTATAACTTAGGAGTTATTATAGTAATCACTTAGTGACCCAGTCCAGACACATTTCGAAAAACCCGACACCTTGACACTGTATCTCTTCAGCTTATATTCTATCCTGAGATGACACCATGTGTCTCAGAACCACGTCTTCACTCAACTAATCGTGAGGCCGCATCGGAAAACCCGTCGGATCTCGTAATGGGTATTTTTGAGCTAGGACTTTGAAACTTCGAATTTCGACTTCTTGGGCCAAATTGAGATTTCTGCAGAATCAGACAGCTCATTCATTTATCTTCCATTTCATGTAAAGTTTATTAAAGAAAATGAGATTTAAATGTTGTTTTGTAGTTTTTGAATGAAGCACACTTCGCTCAAAGGCGTGGTTAAGACTTAAATCTCGATTTTCTTAAAATCTATATGGCAACGGTAAGTTTACACATTTGTCCATAACTTTGGAACTAAACAAGATACTGACCTCAAATAAATTGCAAAATATTCAGAAATGAGTGGGGATTAATATTCTATCAATAACTATATTTTCATATCTGGAAAGATGTGAGGGTTTTTTCCCATGCACCAACATAACTATTAACAAAAAAATATGTGGTTTTGAGACAATGTGTGAATTGTTTGACTCACTCCAAAAAGCCAAGGTCACACTGAATATCGTTTTGCCCCCATCCTAACAAAGTCTAGGGGCCGTTTACATAATACTGTCTAACTTCCATGCTTATGGCGGGAGCCATTACTAATGGAGTTCCCCATTGTTAAGGCTAGCGTGCGAAGTTTGACAGTATGGTGAATATGTATGGCCTCTATATCTATCTAGATCTATACCAATATTATTTTTTAAAAATTATCTGCAAGGTGTGTTAAACAAGGTCACATTTAATACCAGTTCAACATTTGCTTGTTTCGTATGAATTACAATCATTTTAATAATACAGTAGAAGAAAAGTCAGGGCCAAAAATACTGTTTTCAGTATGTGTGTTCAGTTTAGTGTGCTCCACTGTACTTTCATCCAAATGGACAAAATAACACACAGACAAACCTGTATTCAATACATACCTGAATTTCCTTGCCGTCTATCTTCACCCTGCGCGTGCAGCTGTCAATTCCTGCTGTGGGCGGGGCTCCTTCGTGGAAGTTACTGTCTCGTATCCTTAAAAACAACGACGTCTTTCCCACACCAACATCCCCTACGAGTATCAGTTTGAACTTGGGAATTGATGAGGTACCATTGGATAGCTCCCCCGACGACTGCATGACGTGCGATCCAGGTTTCTGGCTCTTTTGTAGCCAAATGCACGTGCCTTTTTTTTTTTGTTGTCCGAAATGACCGTTATGTATGAATGCACATGTATTGTGTGACTGGTGACACTCTCATCGCTTAGTTGCAGATAGGGTGCGACTTTAAGACATTGAATTTCAGTACGAACTCGACAGTTCGATATAGCTGAAATCTCCTTGTACTGCTCTGGTCTCGAATTCCTTATTTCTTATCACAAACTCGAACACCTCGCAAACTCGAAATCATGAACTTTTCCGGAAAAAATTGGAGTGTGTGAGGTCCTTCTGAGATATCTGTCTCACAGATAAACAAAATAAATATTCACAATCAAGCACAAACGTGTCCGATCCCGCCAAGATAGCCTACACCGCAAACTCTCTCCCCTAGCACTTTTTGCATTGTGAATTTGCCTGATTTTCACTCGCTGCTTATGTTCGGTCTCACTGAACTGTCCATGGAGATCGCCAGGGAGGATAAGCTATCTTATCGACAGCCACTATGAACAATTGATAGTACAGACACACCAGTGCCCAGCCCTTTCGAGTTCACTTATTCTTTCTTCCGGTACCTTTTCTAGGGGAAATCTGACTGGCCTTCCCACTTATGCTGTTCCTTTCCCGTGGCACACAATTGCCTTTGGAATTTCAGAGAGAGAAAGCTATTTCACAACTTAATGAGTATATGAGTAATCAAGATAAAGACATGCTCTCTCCCTCAGCACTTTTTCTCTTGTGAATCTGACTAGACTAGTCTTTGCTTCGTCTTCCGCTACTCCTTCAACGAGACATTGTCGTCCACGGAGACTATCAGAGAAGGACCTGCGACAGCTTCATAAATTATAGCCCATGGCAAATTAAGATTAAAGGCACACCAGCGTCCAGCCTCCTCAAAGCTGCTCACTATCTACGTTTTGACTTTTTCTTTTGTGAATCTGGGTAGCCTTCTCTTTGGCCTCCGCTGTTCTTTTTTCCGTACCCTCAAGCCATCCTCAGAATTTGTCAGAAAGGGGTACGATCTACTTCACAAATAACAGTGATAACAATCTAAACAACGAGCACACCAATGTCTGGCCCTCTCAAGGCTGCACACTCTCTACTCGTGCACTTTTCCCACTGTGAATCTAGGCAGTCTCCACGTTGGCTTCCGCCGCTTCTTTTCCGTGGCACTAAGTCGCCCTGAGAGATTGACCAAACGGGTACGCTATCTCTTTTCACACATGAATCACTAATGTATGAACAATCAGGATAACAGGCTCACCCTTTAAGGCTGCTCACTTCTCTTCCTTCGCACTTTTTCTGTTGTGAATCCTAGTAACCCTGGCTTCAGCCTTCGTGACGTCAAGTCCTCCTAGGAATTTGTCAGAGTGGAACAGCTCAACGATGCTCAGTAATTCAAATTACAGGCCTGTGATGGTCGTAACTAAACAGATGACATCCTGATGACTTCTGCTGCTGCTGCTGCTGCTTATGATGCTACTGCTGTTGATGTCGTTGTTACTATTGTTATTGCTCTCGTTGTTGTTGTTGTTGTTACTGCCGTCGTCACATTTGTTGTTGTTGTTGTTGTTGTTGTTGTTGTTGTTGTTGATTGACAGACGTTTTAACCAGCCTTGTTTCCTCACAGCTGTGAATGGAAGCACATATCAGTATTATTGCCACGTTATGAACTTATATACATCGACTTATAAACGTTTTCAGATAACATATCTGGATGGCCGAAATTTCCCGGATATAGTAAATGTTGAAACCTGAAGCAGGCATAACATTCCAAGAGAAATGGTCTCTTATCGTCTACACATTTTCTGTTTCCTTAAGGTGGTAACACACAAACCCTAACCCTACCCGACTGTTGTTGATCGTTTGTTATCTCCGTCAATCCCTAAAGTAAATATCGGATGATAAAAACAGTTTTAACTTGATGACACCATGATACCCTATACTCATAGTAGAGAGTTTACTACAGATAGTCCACTGTGCTGAATCGTGTGCTTGCATACACAATATCATGCTTTTATTATCTTGGACCAAGTGCAGAGTGTTGTTTTTGTGGTCACAAGTTGAGATATATACGCGCACATATTCAGGGGCGGATCATCACATCACAATACTGTAGTCATATTATTTTGTCTTACGTCGACAGGAACATCAGTAATGAATAGACTACCGGAACATGGTCAGAAAGCAAAAAATCTAGCCAATATTAAGAAACTCCCGAACATTTTTTGGTTCAAGAATATTTGAATACCTTCCTTTTACAGCCTGTTAACTTATCAATATATTGGAAAGTGTGTGAGCATGAGTGTGTGTACAGGTCTTAATGTTGCATTTTCATTCACCCATCCTGCTCTGTATAAATACATATTGTGTCTCATGCTCTCTCTCTCTCTCTCTCTCTCNCAGTATATTATTACTATTATTGAAAAACGCTGACGAAAATGTTGTTATACAATGGATATCGGTTCAACTTGTATTGGAAGGACCAGGCAAATCATGTCTTATTAACAGAACTATATATTTCGGATAAGGAGCAGAGCCTGTTTCAACCACAGCATCACTTCAAACTAGAACTAAAAATGTACTTTTCATATAATTATGCCCTTATTTAGCCTGCATTATCAGAACTATGAGACATGCACCCCTCCAGTGTAAACCTACCATGCACCAAAACCATTGTTCACCAGTGCACTAAATCCCATTGTCCCGTTTGAAGAGAGTTAAGTACTTTCTAATCACGGTTTCATGAAATGTACCGCACTGTTCACACCGTTCGCCTGTTGTCATAAATCGATCTCGTCTTGACCAACCCTGCTGGAGCCCGTATTAAAAATATTACTGAAAATACACAAATCATCGTCGCTAACCGATCTGTGCATTTTTGCCATACAAATTAACAACGCACCTGTTCAGCAATTTGCAAGTAAGTCTGCAAGGACGAAATATCACGGTTGTTACTGCACTGATTGATTAAAAACAATCCACTGATCCATCTGTTTCGTGATCTAAGATGACAACCAACCACAGTATATAATATACTCTTTACTCAGCTGGTCTACAGTAACTCTCTGCCACATGTTATAACGACTCCTAGATTATATCAAGGGAGCCTTAGCCTGCAGTCGCTTATCTCTTTATTACCTTCCTCGTTCTATGAACGTTCAGCATAAAGTTACTGGAGAGCTATGACAGGAGAGCTACAGGAAGTGTTTTCAGGGTAGGAGGGTTTCCCCTCCTTGTCCTTGCACCGTAGTACGATTGTTTGCACCACACTTCAAACCACTTTTCATCCCTGGCAGTCGAAATATTATCTTTCTAATATATCACCACTGCCTATCAAACTTTCCGTTTAGTTATATTGTAATGTAATACAGCTTAAAAGGCGAGCACGCCTTCGCATTTATGTATTTGAACATTAAATCCAAAAACCTTCATCAATTTACTGCCGTGAAGAGGAAAAGACCAATAAGGCACGTATCCGCTGGAAAAACTATTCCGTCTATTTATAATGTTTCTAACCGTGATGCAATGAATAGCACACTATCATTACAGATGACACACGGTGCTGATTATTTTGAGCCCACTTCACTATATTGCCTAGCTGAAAATAACACAGGAGACTTCAATATTGTGTACAATCTGTGGCACAAATTAAGCTGCAGGTTTGTCTTGAAAGAGCACAGTAAAATACGGGATACATTGTAGGCTTACACAAGGAAATTTGGTTATAGTTTAAAACGGCACGAATCAGTGTCATGCAAGGACGACTTTCTTAGACTACTTGTGTATGATGCGAGGGGAAGACAACCTTGCTTTCTCTACCGGCGTGTCTTGCACTTAACTGCAGCGTGACAACAGTCGTGATACAGACTTGCGCAATCTTATGCCTCACCCACTTCCCCATTTCCCCCACAAACTGAGACCTTTTTTTTTTAAAACTGAGACTTTTCTTCATCTTCTTCTTTATTCTTCTTTTCCTTCTTCTTCTTCTTCTTCTTCTTCTTCTTCTTCTTCTTCTTCTTTTTCTTCTTCTCCTTCTTTTTCGTGAGATAAATTTGACTATATATATATATATTATTATATATAGACTATACAGATATATATACAGTGAGGCAACAAAGAGGTGTAATCAACCAATGTGGCCAGGCGCTCTCGAACTGATGGAAGTGTGACATTATGAGAGTTACTTCGGACCAAAGCATCCAGCTATGGAATCCTGTCTAGAGTTACGTGAGCGGTTCTGCAATACCAGTTTCACCATTTTTGTTTTTGTTTTTGTTTTTTGAGAAGAGTAATGGCTAGGCAAAAACCTCCTTCTTCACCACTACACTGTCAAGTCATATAAAAATAGCCCGTGGGGTGGAAAGCATTACAATTTTGAATTCCTGCCAAAGGTGATATCTTTGTGGAAAAAAATACAGATATCTGATATCAAAAGTAAATAAAGTTTTGAGAGTTGTTCGGAGTCCTTTGTTCATTTAATAGGAGGAAGTCTGAGCTAATCTGAACTGAGCATTAAGCTGTTAATCTGAAAGGTATACTACTAGATAAATTTTGAAAGGAAAGGTTGAGAAAAAAAAATATCGCTATATAGTTTCTTGACCCAACGGGAAGTCTAAATCAGGTCTGTTAGCTTGCCAGCTGAGCCTGTCACCACATATCAAAGCAATAATGTCACATCTGCAAGGATGCTGTTTATGACGTCAACGAATTTGAATTTCTGATGAAAGCTGTGAAACATGAGATTCCTTTGTATGGTCATATACACGTGTACTATGTATTTTGTGATCTGTATACATTAATTTAAGCATTTGAATCGCCTCATTGTTGCAGATATTCTAGTTTATTTGAAAAAATCACTATGACAACTAAAAAGCTGATTTTTTGCAGATATGACATTCTTGCTTTAACCCCTCAATAGACATCTCAAGGACGCTAACTTCAAAGCAATTTAATTTTTATCCATGTATATTCTAACCGTCTGTTTGTTGCTCTACTACTACATATATAAGCCTAGTGTTTACAGGTGACCCTGACATGGCTATACTTCCCAACAGTTCACACTGCGAACAAGGCAACCGGTTTTATGGAAGTATGTATAATAATATTATAGCAGATAAATATCGCCAATAGACAGCTATTAATAGGCCAACCTAAATTCACCTTTACGAATCAGCCAACCAGGACAAACAATCCGGATTTGCCATGGCTTCAGAGTGAGTTTCGACAGCATGGACGACTGAGTAATACCCTTTATTGTAGGTAAACGAGCGGATTGATTAGAAATCAGAACTGAGAGGAATATAACAAATGGGCGTTGCTGGTCTATTTTAGCCATGCTGAGAACTCGGCTGGCTTAGTTGAGCCACGTGGAAATGTAACCGGGTGGCAAGGTATATGTGTGGCCGAATGGGAAAGCCCCGTCGGATCTCGCAATGGGTAATTTTGAGCTAGGGCGTTGAAAAGTCTAATTTAGACTTCCTAGGCCAAATTGAGATTTTTGCGGAATCAGATAGATCTAGTTGTGCCAACATCATTTATCTTTCATTTCATGTAAATTTTATCAATGAAAATAAGGTTTAAATGTTGTTTCTTAGTATTTCAATGAAGCACCCTTCGCTCAAAGACGTGGTTTAAAACACTTTAATCTGAATTTTCTCAAAATCTATCATAGCAACGGTAAGTTTCCAGATTTGTCCATAACTTTGGAACTAATAAAGATATTGACCTCAAATAAAGTGCACAATGTTAAAAAATGAACGGGGGTTAATATGCTATCAACGACTCAATTTTCATGCCTGGGAGGAAAATGTGAAGGGTTTCCCCCTGCGCCCATACATATTACATTCCATTATATTAATCATTATGGGGGAGAAATGTGAGCCCAGTCTGACAATTTTCCTAGAAGCTATTACACATTACACAAATGTGTCACGGGGATTTAACCAACTTACCGTGAAAGATCAATTTTGAGAAGAAAGGCCGAAAAAAACTACACTAGAAAATTTCATGCCCCTACCAGGAATTGAACCCAGGGTCTCTCAGCTTGCAAGTCTGAAGTGTTACTACTACACCACAGGGACGCTAACTTCACAGCAATTTAGTCCGTAAATACGTGCTGCCTGAATATGTTCCGTAACTTTCATGTGTGAATCTATTGTTCCCCCCTGACCCAGAAACAATTCCGGACTGCTCATAGGGAACATCTTTTGGTTTTCTGAAAAAGCCCATAAAAAAGGTGAAAAAGCGAGGTGGGAAGACGATTAAACACGATTCTAGTTTTTGATGTCTTCGTACTCAACATTAGAATCGAACAAACTGTGTACCCTGAAGACACTGATGCCTTGAGAATTCATACAGTATTTTGAATGTGAACGCTCACATTCACCATCTGCATAGGAGGGACCAGGCCCGAGAGCGCAACATATTCCTCTCAACAAGCACCATAACAGGCTACAGCCTCGACGTGCCCCAGTGCACCAATCGTGTATCTGCCCCAATGAGACAACTGCTGGGTGCCACGCCTCAGTAACATCAGGGACACACTATCTTCTGCCTCACAGACCTGCTATACTGAATAGCATCTATGGCCCATCTGAATAAAACCAGTAGATTTTAGTGTATAGCTTTGAACCGAAAGGGCTAAGGTCCACATAGTGCAGGATCGGTGAAAATAAAAGAAACAAAGGAATGTGACCAACTGAAAAGCCGCAAGGTTATGGCGTAGAACTCTGTCATAGCTATTAGGCTCGATCCTAACTACAGTCATGTTGTAAACTTCTTAGGAAAGCATTTCGTCTATATTCTTTTCAGACCAGATCATATTGTCTGTGAAATGTATAAAACCAGAAAAAAAACTATGTGTGGCGAGGGGTAATGATCAAAGCTTGTAAATCAACCATGGTACGATATGTCCTCCCCACTCCCTTCACCCCTCTCCCGTCCGTGGAATTGAGAATGATACTGAGTAATCTTGTCTGCTACACTGCTAAATTAGAGCTTACTACTACTACTACTACTATTACTATCACTACTAGGCAATATTATTAAGACGCTGACAGACTCGGTCGGTCCATATACCGCCTGAAGTTCTTGACCTGATTTAACACTATGATTCTCTTCACACCTGTTATGCTTCAACACGACTGACCATGCACATTTGACTGATTTAGCACCTGTAATGCCTTAACATCTTAACATGACACAGCTGTGGCCTGAGCACCTTAACGCACTCACATTAAAATATCGTAACACTTCGAGTGACACAAGACGTCCACGATCCAAATATTATGAGTAGGTTAATGTTCGCATAGCCATGACTGAACACACTGACAGTCTTAATACATAATGCCTTGATCGATTATGCACGGCTACCTTACTCGTCACACAGAATGGCTGTGTAAATACTGAAAGGGGATCTTTTTAGTGTTGCTTTCGTTTTGTGTGTGTCCCTCTACTGGTAGGCCTAGGCTAAGTTTATCTTGGATGGAAACCCGAACTACAAAGTTGCCAAGGAACGATATTGTGGCAAGCACAAATTTGGAGAGTGGGAAGTAAACCAGAGGTAAACGAAGAACAACAGAGATGACGTTTGTTTTTCTTATCCATCTCTGTTCATTGGAGAGCCATAAGTCAAAGGCTCATCCGATGTTTGACTTAATAACAATCGAAAACTCGCGTTTTAAAGTGTAGGCCCTATTATGTAGACCGGTGGAGGCCCTATTATGTAGACCGGTGGAAAGGTAGGGAGGGTGCAGACGAGGCGGGGTGACTTCCTCCACGTGCCAGTGAACTCCGGTAGCAGAAGGTGATCCCACACAGGCTGAACAAAATGCAGTTCTTGGTCAGGCGAAGAAAGGAGTTGGCTGTCATGACAACAGTTTGCTGAACCTTCAAACGATACTCACTAGCAAAGGACGTCGCCCTCCCTGGGGCTATCGACTTTGAGGTTTATATGCTTACTCTCTTCTTCGTCTCGTTGTTCAGTACAGTAAGGGACACCACTCCAGAAATTCCCTGGCACTGGTTCAACTCAGTAATATATACAGTATATATATAATACATAAGCTCCCACCACCCTTTCAGTCATCGTATTCAGAGAATATGTGTAGAAATGAAGTTAAAAATATAGTCCGTCTCACTAGCATTGCCTGCTACTGCCAGGCTACATTATTACTGTATTTGTTATTAACATGTTTGGGCCAAGATTCCGACGCTTCCTCCGTCCACGCCCCACCTTCTTNTTTTTTTTTTTTTTTTAATTTTACTTCTCATCACCAAAGTAGATATAATTATGCTGATTCAAAGTACATTAGGGACTCTCCCACCCAGTATCTGGGTTCACATCAAGGTCATAACTAGNGACGACATCAACTGTTAAAGGTTCCTCCCGCCCCTTCCCTGACCCTCATGTATAAAGAAAAAAAGAAAACAAAGACAAGAGTCATGGCTCTATATTTGTTTAATGTTTTAATGAGCTACTAAACACGCATTTAAATTTTACTTAGGGGCAGATCTTGGAGTGTTGTCGGGGGGTGGGTGGGGAAGGGAAGAGGGAGGAGAACAAATGCTCACCAAGGGCATGTGTCTAACCACCGAAAGCGAGAGCATAATCTATGTGGATCCGGGGGCATGCTGCCCTGGAAATTGTTTTCAAACATAGGAAGCAAAATGAATATTATTATTAATTTGGGGTCATTTCTCATTCAAATTAAGTAACAATTTTCATCATGATGTTTCCACCTTTAAGGGGTTGTTAGGTAAAACAAAAAAAAACAACAAGAGTAAAACAACATTCCACGGCCTTTAAGCTAAATGTAGGGAGGTCCAGGGCATGCTCCCCCGAGAAAACACTAAGCAAAAGAAGCAATTTCGGGCCATTTCTAGTTGACATTATGGTGAAAATTATTGCTGGCATGATTTATTTATGTTTAACGTGCTGTTTAGGTGAAGAAACACAAATAACACATTCTATAGCCATGAAAATAACGATGGTACCATACTCTGTTAATGTCAACCTTAAAAAAAAAAAATCACCTAAAATACATAATGCATTCACGTATCTAGCTAATATAGAAGCAAAACTAGCCTGCTGTGATTGTTCTGTAATCCATGTTTTACTGCTGATCAAATCCCACATGCCAACCCACAATAGATGCCATTTTCATAAAGCTTCACAGTAAAAGACGGCGTACCCACTTGTCTGTTGCGTTTCAGGAATGCATAAACCATTTTTGNGGGGGGGGGGGCGCGGGAGGAGGGGGACTAGTCTTTATGGGCATAGATCTCCGCCGGCCTACGGTTCTAATATAGGCCCAGATCTACCTTATTTATTAAGATATCGACAAGAATCCAGTTCTTCAAATGTATTATGTCTTAAGTTAGAATTCCAAATAACTCTGTTTTGCTGTGGGTATACGGTCTTTAATGTTTAAAAAAATAGGAAGAAGGAATCAACAACAAAAAAACTCTTCAGTTTTGTCCATGACCATAATCTGATGAGGCCGTCATAGAATGTCATAGTTCTACACTACACTCAACATTTCTACCTGACTTAGGAATGTACAAGAAACTTTTGATACTCGTATGTAATCAAGCCCCGAAGGGGCTGTAAATGAACCACCCTCACCCCATTCCCTTTCACAGCTTAACATTCGAGTCTATTAGAATCTGACTAATAATTAATATTGTGTCCATCAGGCTTGTGCAAATTCCACCAAAAGTGGATTTCAATTCCATTTCCGATCCTTACTAAAATTTGGAATTAAATACCAATTCCAATTCCACTTGGAAATGTGCAATTGAAATCCAATTCCCAATTCCACTTTAATAGATGGAATTAATTCCCTTCCAAGACTCAAGAATGTAACATGACAAAATTATAAGTTCAAACATACTTTAACAATTTTTTAAATGTCTTTAAATATATGACAACATTTTATTGACATATAATTATTATGTGACTACAAAATATGCAGTGCCACTCAATACTTACATAGATCATGCTTAATTTACTGAAGTGGGATGAAGTTCCTATTTTTAAATCAAAACTAAGAGTACAAATCCCTTTACAACAGTTCCTTAATATTTACTGCACAACATGGAGTGCTTTAAAACCTTGTTAAAGATCATAAACAGACTAAAGAATTCATTTAAGAAGAAAGTGGCTGTGCAATATTTACTAATATAGTTAGATAAACAGAATCGTGTTCTAAAAATGGTGCGCAAATCTAAACCATGACCATGCCCTCATTGATACTGGACCCTGTCCATCTCCAAGTGATAGCTCCATCTATTCGCTCATCAAATGCTGAAGCATACATAGCGATAACCCATCCTGTGTTCACCGGTGGATTCATAGCTTGTTTCTTGGTTCCCTTCCGCACCTTTAAACTTTTTATAGATTTATATATAAATAGCTGTAAAGCTAAAATTAACCAAGGGGAAATCCAGGACTGATATGCTGTGCAGGTCAAACCGAGGCTCAGGATAGTCTACTTTACTTCCGACGACAGCACCAGCGCCTCCATAGCTCAGTGGTTAGAGCACTGGTCTTGTAAACCAGGGGTCGGGAGTTCGATCCTCCCTGGGGGCTTATACATTTTTTTTTCTTCCTAGTTTACTCACGAAACTTTAAGAATACTAAATCAAATCCCACAAAGTCAGTCTCCTTCCAATCTACTGCACCCCTCCACTCCCGCCTCTTTGGACCATAAAAATAATGTTTTTGTGTTTATGGAGTTAAATCTCTATCTATATTTTGTAACAAATTAAATTAACACAAGGGGATATATTATCAATTTTAGGCATAGTAAGACTGCAGTGCACAAACTGATACTTAAGGGGTACCCTTAGTTTTGTTCAAAATAAAGAGCACATCTTGCTCCTATACTGTTGAAGTCTGGAGTTCGCATAAATTATGAAGATACAGGCCACTGAACTGAGAAGACGCGTCATTATTGGTTATTCCAAAACTATTGCCGGAAGAAATTTGAAATGCAGTTCCTCAACTCTTTATTTTTTTAACGTGATTTAGTTAGTAACAGGTCTCCAACTACTTCGTATTTGGTTGTTTTTCATTTAAGAGAAATGGTAATGACCACGACAACGTTAAATATCCAAATTTGACTATTTTCAACTGACGCATCTGATCCCGTAATGCATTTGTTTTCTTAGAGAAAGATCACTACATCTTTTTAGTTTCCCAACCCAAGCCATTGCCCAAGCAAGATGGCGTCTATACTTCAGGGCAATTTGTCGACTAGAAAAGTTTTTGCTTACAGTTGCTGTAAGTGCTTTTCTGGGTGGCCGACAAGCAGCTCATAAAGTGCACTGATAATTGATGTAGCTTATGCTCATTACTATATGTGCATTGCGAATGTCAGCATCGAATGATAAATTTTAAAAAATACCCGGGCAAAGGCCAGCATAAACTGAAGGCCTAAAATAACCAATAGTGGCTAGTCTATAGAAGGCCTAGTCATAGTGCACAGCACGGCAAGAAATACAGAAGATAAAGACTAATGACTCTGAGTGTCAGTCTTGTTTTCTTTTATCTGTCTCCTGTTTGTGTTTGTTTATGTTCATGTATTGTCTGCTATCTATAGAATACTGAACTTCACAGGAAATATACTTCACAATATTATTTTTGTTACACTCTCAGTAGGCTACATCATTATAAAACTAAAATGCTATAAAGCAGTGATAAAGCAGACACCAATGCATTTTACCACAGAGGGACATTATTCTGACACTATTCAATAATTACCAGAAGTAAAACAGAGATTGATATAAAAGTATTAGTTATAGACTTAAGAGTAAGGGGAGATTATAATAAGGTGATGAAGAAATTTTATACTCATACATGTTCAGTGCTGCACACAAAAATGTCTCACTGAAATCACTAATACCGAACACCAAGTCCCTGTTTATCAAAACAGTTTCCAAAGCCTTCCAAAATTCTTCTTTATTTGCAGCTGATTTGTTTTATTCAGAAAATTGAAAGTTTCTGCAACTCTGATTTGAATCCATGAACTTGCTCTTCTAGTTCTGATTCAGATTGTGGCTCCATAATATATAAACACTGTTTTTGATAGATGAAACTCAGCTTTGTTATTTTATGACAATTTGAGTCTTTAATAATTTTGCCAGAGCTGAGTAAATGTCACATGGGTCAAATGTGAGGTCACTGAGGTCACCATCTTTATAAAACAAAAACAGTTGGATGTGTCTCAACTGAACATTACTAAGATCTAGTTTCTTCACTGGTAACAGTCAGTGCACATACACTTATTATATTCTGTAAAGTGTAATGCAGCATTGCTGCAGAAAATGTGCAGTGTCAAGTATAGTTTATGTGTTTATAAGAATGTGAATTATGTAGAAGTTAGAAGGCATAGTATGAGGGAAACAGGACAAGATAAAAGGGATGCAGGGAGCAAACTGTGAATTTTATAACAAGGTTCTGTGGATGTGAGCTTGTATTCACACTCCTTAATGTTCTTAATTTCTGGTGCTGTCTTTTATGCGAAATACTTTCAAAATGCTATTATATTTTCTTTGTTTCTTCCCTGTAATTTTGGTTTAATCATCTTCCACCACATTACATTGTGAAGTTATGAAATGTTGCTAAAGGATTTATCAAAGGAGTCAGGTATCTGTCATGTGGTTTTATTCCCTGGATAAGCAGCAGACAAGTTTGTGCTATAATAGAATGAATCGAGGCTGTAAAACAGCTTAGTAGAGCTTATATTGTGATATCAGTTATAAATTATTAAAACCAAGCACTGGTTTGGCTGTAACTGACTTATGAAAAGCTAGTTGTTCCTTTGGTTATATATGGGAAATTGTTTATACCATACACGATGTCTTTATATGTGGTTGTTAATGATAATGTTTATTTCTCAGGAGTCCGTAAAGAAGCAGAAAACTGTAGACAACTGCAATGTCTGGGCCTTCGGCCTCAGGGCCATCCTCTTCGGCCACAGCAGTCAAAGAATCAATGGCGACTGGAAATCCAGCACAGCTTCATATCCAGACATCAATGACACCTGGGTCTAAACCAGCACCTGTTGGTGTGCCGGATAGACAGAACTCTGTGGAATCCATCCCCTGCTCACCCCAGCCTATGTCCCCTGACCCTGTCCATGATCTTCCACCTGAGCTGTTACAGGCTGGCTGGCGCAAGTTCTGGAGCAGACGCGAAGGACGGCCATACTATTTCAATAAACTCACAAATGAATCTCTCTGGGAAACTCCTACACTTGGTGTGGTGGTAAGTTGTTGAGCTTTATAGAAAATATAGGAGGTTCTGTTGAAAGACTTTTCTTTAAATATGAGCGAGGAAAAAGCTGTGCTTTGAAAGGAGCTTGCATAGTCCCATTACATTTTACAAGCAGTATTCTGTTATCTAAAAACTGTTGTGATTAAATGGAAGTTGCATTTAAATGGACAGGGATAGCTATCTGCTTCCCACCCTAAAACATCCACAGTATTTTTTCATAAATTTTTAACCCTTTCCACGTTTCCATCGCCCGAGCGCTTCCAAGAAAATGCAGCTTGAAAGTCGGGATTTTCACAGCCTGCGGGTCGCCATGACTGTTGGTGACATCAGAAAGTGAAAAACAAATTAGTAGTCGTTATGCAAAGAGAATTATCCCCATGCAATAACTTTCGTTGGGCTCTAAATGTTATGTCTTTTTTTTCATTTATCATCAAGAAAAGTCTTATTAAACTGTGTGAACAACTGCCCGACTCTAAACGCAGTGCTGTAACCTTAAAAAAATGGAGGATTAAATAAATTTGAGGAAAAGGAACATCTGTCTAACCACTGTTGGAGTCACTTTATTAATGTTTGCACTGCCTTTGTATTGTTGTCTGCTGTGTGGTTTAGTGAGTTCTCGTTGGCCTAAGGTTCTGACAATATAAAATTATCATTTGCTTGAGGAGCACTTTCAGATAAGGTTAGACATTGCCCCAGTCAAATTCTCTGTGCTTAGGAGCAGCACTAGTTGTGTCACGAGTCATAAATCAATCAAAAGGCTTTCGAGAACAGATGAAAAAGGGGGCACATCGACATGAAAATTAGTTTGACCTTCTTATATTGGTCAGAGATGACACGGAAACATTTTATAGAATATCGGTGAAAAATTTTGTAGTTTGGAAAGAGAGAATCGGTCTTCACTATCAGTGAGGGGAATGAGATAGATCCTAGTATCGGTTGGGTTTACACAATTCCAGGGATGAAGAGAGAGAGAGAGGGTGGGATAAGAATCTAGGAGAAAACAGGTAAGAACAAGAAAACTAGATGCTAATGGAGAGAGAGAGAGAGAGAAAAAGCAGCCAAGATGCTTTTATTGTTTTATTCCCCGAGTCAGTGTTCATTACCTGCCTCTTCGCTTTTTTTCATTAGCTACTCAGGCTCTCACTTTCTCTTATGAGCCATTGTCAAAAGGTCACCACACAAAGTAACTATGGCATGAAATTTTGAAAATCATTTTTTATCATTGAAAGTATATTCATGGCATGCCTGAAGGTCTATACTTCAAATATATAACTTGGTAAGATAACTGNTTTGTAAAATGGGACAGTACCGACTGAATTGATCGTGAAATTGGTACAAAAGGATCGCTAATTAGAGGATCACCGGCCTACGGAAGCTTTCGTTTTTGTAGTCATACTTGCAGGAGAGTCAGTCTAGGCCTATGCCTATCCTTAAAAGAAGAAGAACAGTTAAAGTCAACCTTTCTCTGTCCTTAAACGTAGGAGAGGACCGAGGTATAAGGTGTTACGTCCCTTCGTGGAGTCATGCAATTTAAAAACAATGACCCCGTTCTACGAGGAAAACGTGCCGCTCCAGGCAAAAACAAATGAGCTGTTTGATGTTGAATTATTTACAAAAATATTCCACACTCTATCAGTTGGGAAGGCCAAAGAAGCATATACCGCATTTTTTGCTAACAAATGATAATGTTTTACTAAAATGTAACACAGCAAGTCGGTGTCATAATTTGTTTCGGAAACATTGTGAATTTTGTATAAACCTTATGACTAATGTACCAGAAGCTCGATCAGGAGTAAACAAAAGTGAAAGTAGACCTACTGTAGGAGGTTGTATAAAGTCTAGCTGAACCAGATGTGAGCTTTCTGAAGTATACAGCAGGGGCAGTGCCTGGTAAGGCACCTAAAAGGCAAGTAACAGAGAGCGAGGAGGACAAGAAAAAAAGGCTAAAAAAAGTATGAAGAGAGACGTGACAGACAGTTCCAGGCTAGCTGGAAGAATGGCAGACCATGGCTGTTGTACCTGAAGAATAAGCCCATGATGAGGTGTGCATGGTGCACAGAAGGAGACAAGGAGGAGGGAAAGAGGAATGCTTTTGTTGATGGGGCAACACTAATGAAGTTAGAAACTGTGAAACAGCATGAGTGCAGTAAGCAACATTTAAAGAACGCTCATAAGTATACCAGAAAGCTCCGGCTCAGAGTGAGATGAGGCTGGCCGCTGCCTCATGAAACTAAAGGAGGCAAAATACTCCAGATTAGCCATAAAGTTTCGCACAGTTCATGCCCTTGCGAAAGCAAATCTCAGCTTTTGCACGTACAGCACCCTTTATCATGTACAACACCCTCTATCACGTACAACACCCTCTGTTGCGTACAACACCCTCTGTCGCGTACAACACCCTCTGTTACATACAACACCCTCTGTCACGTACAACACCCTCTGTCAGCTGGACAAAGCAAAAGGTCTGGACACTGGTGAACATACACCAGTGACAAAGCAGCTGCTCAGTTTTTGTGGAGTATTACTCATTGCTTAAAGGACCACATAAGTCAAAATATACGTCGGTCCAACTATGTAAGTTGGAGTTTATGAGAGAGTGACTGTAGCTATGGGGGAATAAATTTTGTGCTTCAAAATGAATAGCTTTTGTCACTCATTAATTCAGTACTTTGTGCATAGAGTGGTAATGATGCGCATACTTAATTTGTTATTAATGTAATTTAACAACAACAAAAAAAACAAAACAACAACAACTGAACAAAGTTTGACGCTATAGCTTCTAGTTCCATGGGTTGCCTTGTCAATGAACGAATTCATTTCTACCCTTTCGGGCATGTGAAAATCAGTTCGGGCATGTAAAACTTGGAAAGTCACATGCCCGAATGGCATATGACTTGGAAGAGGATTTCGTGCACACTGAATATTGGTGAAAACTTTTGTAGTTTTGAAAGAAAGAATCGGTCTTCACTATCAGTGAGGGGAATGAGATAGATCCTAGTATTGGTTGGGTGTACACAATTCCAGGGATGAAGAGAGAGAGAGAGAGAGAGGGTGGGATAAGAATCTAGGAGAAAACGGGTAAGAACAAGAAAACTAGATGCTAATGGAGACAGAGAGAGAGAGAGAAAAAGCAGCCAAGATGCTTTTATTGTTTTATTCCCCGAGTCAGTGTTCANTTTTGGGGGGATTAAAAAGGGTGCCCTCACGTGGGTGACCTTTTGACAATGGCTCTTATTACTTCTATTCCCTCTCTCTCTCTCTTTCTCTCTCAGTCCCAAAGACACTGTAAATGTACCGTCTTTGCTTCACCCTTGTAACTGCCGACCCATCTATCCCCTCTCTCCCCTCTCCATCTCATAACTGTTGCTATGCTCTACATGGCATACCGATGCTAATTGCTAAAGTCCATTTCATTTTTCTCTTTAATCATGAAGACTGGTTCTTTCTTTCCAAACTATAACAGATTTGACAAGTATTCTCCAAACTATTCCCGTGGCCATCTCTGACCAACATAAAGTTGTCAAACTATTTCCGCTTTGATATGCCAGCTGTTTGACCGGCTCTTCGAAGCATGTTGACTGATTTATGACTAGTGATGCAACTAGCACCGCCCCTAAGCACAGAAAACGCTGCCTGAGAGTGAGACAGTAGTTAGCTGTCAATCAAATCCTGTCCTGCTGTGCGACGTCTTAATAATCTAAACGAGTCCCTCAGGCAAATGATAAATAGTGTCAGAATCGTAGACCAATGAGAGCTCATTAAACAGTATAGGGGGATAAAAAGGCACAGACAACCATACATAGGCTATGCATATATTAAGAAAGCGACTCAAACAGTGGTTAGACAGATGTTCCTTTTTCTCAAATTTATATTATCCTCCCTTTTCTAAGGTTACAGCACTGCGACCAAAGCCGGCAGTTGTTTATACATTTTAACAAAAGACTTTTCTCGACGATAAATGGAAAAAAAAGGCATAACATTTAGAGCCAATGAAAGTTATTGCATTTGGATAGTTCTCTTTGCATAACGACTACTAGCTTGTCTTTCACTTTCTGACGTTACCCCTCATTCCCGTGTTGATCGAACAACCAGTTGTGGCACCCTGCAGGGTGTGAAAATCCCGACTTTCAAGCTGCATTTTCTCGGAAGCGCTCGGGCAAAGGAAACATGGAAGGGGTTGAAAATTCATGAAAAAATAATGTGGATTTTCTAGGATGTGAAGCAGATAGCAATCCCTGTTCCTTTAAATGGTAACAGATTTTGATTTAGCAGAGTCAACTGTATCTGAAGAAACTATCATGCTTTTATTCATGCCTTGGATAAGGTACAAATAAGAGAATATTGCACTTCAGGTCAGCTCAGTAAAAATCATCACAAAAGAAATTCTGAGTGTAACTAGAGTCATTGTGATCAGTAGGACGCACACCTTAGGAGGACTATGGTCATTGAAGCAAAGGTGCCAGTTAGCATGAAATGTCCACTTTCCAATTCTTCAAGGAATATTTTGAAAGTTTTGTCATGAAAATATCAAAATTTATGAAATGAAAAGCTATTGCCAAGTTTAAAGCTAGAGCCTCGCAAGAAATATCTGTGTTGACTTCAGTTATTGTTATGGAGGTGCAAGATAATATTAACGAGATAATTTACTGGCAAAATTACTATTCCATCTCACTGGTGATGTAACATAACTAGGTGTTGAACTTGAGTGTACAGGGCTTCCTCGACATTGTGTGAATGACAGGTTTGTTCATACATTTATTTTGTGACAGTTTAGGTGGACATCAGACATTAGAGTACTGCAAAGATTGACAACTGAGAGTTTGCGTGTTAATGATGGAATCTCATACCATTGTAAAAAGTACATTAGTGTTCGGTGCTGAAGGCATCGTTGTGATCGTTAGTAGTGTTCAGCATGCAGTTAGTGTAATTCTTATGAAGGTAAGACTGCTAAGAGACCCCACTGTAAGCTCACAAGATCTCAGTTGGTGTGTTTCTGTCTTTGTTTACAGCATGACCCTTTAACAGACCCCTTGGGCATCAACACAGAAAGCACAAATGGTGGAGTAGGTGCCCCAGTACCTGGTGCACTAGACAAGAGACTGAGCCGGCCCAGCACAGAAATTAACCCAGTGACTATGAAACGTCGAGCTAGTGCAGAACTGTGTGTGGGGAGTCCCTTGAAGAAGGCACAGCTGAATTACAAGTTAGTACTCAAACTTCATACTTTTCATTTGCGGTGCTCTGGCTGCATCTAGTTCCTCTGTAAATTCAGTTTCAAATTTGGTTAAAAGTAAAAGGTAGTTCACATTTTATAATAAAACCAGCAATGACTTTTAGGTGTTGCATTTGTAATATAATGTACTTATATGTATGATGTGTATTATCTTATGTGTTTGTATGATAAATGACATGTATTATAAAATTGTGTGACATTGTTAACTGATTCCCCCAGGNTTTATAATAATTGGTCAGGTGTAAATGAATACCTGGCTTGGGCCAGGGCACTGCACGGTGGCCAACCAGCAATGACTTTTAGGTGTTGCATTTGTAATATAATGTACTTATATGTATGATGTGTATTATCTTATGTGTTTATATGATAAATGACATGTATTATAAAATTGTGTGACATTGTTAACTGATTCCCCCAGGGGGTTAGTAAAAGTTTTTTTGTTTT